>OX465288.1:189422607-189480107 GCA_949987695.1 Merzomyia westermanni
AATACTCAAAATATAGGGAAAAATGTGCCCCAAAAGAGGCAAAGAAACACTCCAAAAAAGCTTCCGAAAAGCATCAATAAAAGGCTCCAATTTGAGCCCAAAAAGAATCCAAAGTTCATTTAAAGAGTCATAAAATACTCAAAATATAGGGAAAAATGTGCCCCAAAAGAGGCAAAGAAACACTCCAAAAAATCTTCCGAAAAGCATCAATAAAAGGCTCCAATTTGAGCCCAAAAAGAATTCGAAGTTCATTGAAAGAGTCATAAAATACTCAAAATATAGGGAAAAATGTGCCCCAAAAGAGGCAAAGAAACACTCCAAAAAGGCTTCCGAAAAGCATCAATGAAAGGCTCCAATTTGAGCCCAAAAATAATCCGAAGTTCATTTAAAGAGTCATAAAATACTCAAAATATAGGGAAAAATGTGCCCCAAAAGAGGCAAAGAAACACTCCAAAAAAGCTTCCGAAAAGCATCAATAAAAGGCTCCAATTTGAGCCCAAAAAGAATCCAAAGTTCATTTAAAGAGTCATAAAATACTCAAAATATAGGGAAAAATGTGCCCCAAAAGAGGCAAAGAATCACTCCAAAAAATCTTCCGAAAAGCATCAATAAAAGGCTCCAATTTGAGCCCAAAAAGAATTCGAAGTTCATTGAAAGAGTCATAAAATACACCAAATTTTGTTTATGATGTCTTTTAGTGTGCTAAGTAGGGCTCCGAAAGAGAGCTCATTTGTGCGGGCAATGCTCTGAGATATGTGCGTTGTATAGCTCCTTATGAATCTTTTTCCCTTAGTTTGATTAGCTGGCAATACTTTTACATAGAAACCTGATCAAACTTGTACGTCTTTACAAAGTTCAATAGAGTCATTAAATTCTAGTACTCTTGATTTCCAGAAAATTTTAAGTTAGACGTCTACTAATACAATGATGAAAGTTGCATTAAATTCTATGCATTAATTTTTGAGTGATGCGCAAACAAACAAGCAGAAAGAAAATATTTTTAAAAACTGTTGATTTGACTTATATTGGCTTAGTATTGATCTATCCTATAAATGTGTTTTTTATTATTTAATTTAAATTAAACCTATGAAGATGCCAAGGAGATTTGCGAAACGTAGGTTATAAACGAATATAGGGGAAAAAGCTTGAATTAAGCTTAAAATATAGGATATTTTTTATTTATAGACTGAGTTCAATTTTAATCATTATATTTCCGAGACCAGTTGAGAAGAAAAAAGAGAAAATGTGGGATGAGGGGTCGTGGTTCCCCCACAGAAAATCCATTTTGCATGCTGATTATCCCAGAAAATGTTTATAGTAGCAAACCGAATTTTGGTACGAAGAGATGTAAACGAAATCAAGAGAAATGTAATGCAAACAGAAATTTCATACCTTATTTCTCTAAAAGTGTTAGCGTACTGGAACTTGGCATGGTTATACATGTGTACAAAATATGGTTGGAGAAAGGCCGATGTGCTGAATAATCGTAATGATTACCAATTTGATTAATTATTTGCTTGAGAATCCATTTAATGATTGTTTACCAATTACTTTCAATTTTTAATGATTATTTTTCAATTAATTAAACAAATTAAAACATAAATCATGATGTTTTACGGTTAGGAAAAATAATATCAAAAATAATCAAAAAAATCTATTTTGATTACTTTTGACTTTTTTTGATTTTTTTTTTTGATTTGTTCAATATTAATGTGAATATTTTCATGCTTCTACACCAATAATAAAAAAATCAAAAAACCAAAAATAATCAAAACAACTTTTTTTTAGATTATTTATGATTTTTGTGAATATTTATGTGCTTCTACAACAAAACTGAAAAAAATCAAAAAATTATCAATAAAAATTAAAAATAATCAAAGGTAATCAAAATAACTTTATTTTTTATTATTTTTGATTATTTTTGATTATTTTTGATATTTATTTATATTTTTTGATTATTTCTAATCGTAATCAATTAAATATTGCCTTTTCTTGAAAAACAATTAAAATAATCATTAGCAATTAAAATGCCGTATAATTGCCTGATTACTAATTACTTATCAAATTCAACAGGTCTGCTATTGATGTATCAAATTAATGATTAAAATCAAATTCAATCGTCTTAAAGTCCTGAAAATCAGTTAAGCGTGACCGGGTTTTTTTAGTAGCAATATAATTTTCAGAAACGAATATTTTTTGGCCTAGTCTTGATGTTACCTGCCCCAGGAATCGAACCTTGAACCTTCGGTGTGATAGGCCAGCAACACTACAGCCACATCACGGCGGCTGCCATAGCAAATGTAATTAGTGCAAAAGTTTACGTTCGTAGCTATAGGCTAAACCCATAACGAAGCATTCAGAGACTGCATTCTCAAATTTAGGGGCCAAAACCCCTTTTTCTTTTGTTAGAGCATATATTGCCCCATAACTTGTTATGACGACATAAAGTCGCTTTTAACACTCTACGAATGTTAAGGTATTTTGATAAATGCCAGAAACATTTATGGGAATTTTTTTTTTTTAATTTTTTTCACTTTTAACTACGGTTTTCTGGAAAAACTAGTTCGCTACTTAAATTGTAAAGTTATTTAGAAACAATCTTATGTTGATTTTAGTATCAGCGGCACATAACATGTTTAAATCTGAGTAAATTATTTTTATCCCTCAACCTGTTAAGAAGGTGTTTTTGGCCCCTTAGCACAGATTATGAAATTCTGTGTATGTAATTTTTGTATGCTCGACTAGACCTACAACTTGATTTACGTCTCGTAAACAAATTTTTTGACTCTAACATAGCGTTATAAGAGAGTTGACATTTAGAGGGAATATTCCACGAAACAACAAAAAAAAAAAATGTACGCGTATGCACTTATTGTGTTTTAATAAGAAACTGCTCATCTATTACACGCGCCATCTGCTCTAGGTTAGTGTACTAATACTTTGATTATATTGACTGCCACACAGCTGCCGCTAAAGCGCTTAAGCAGCAGAAAAAGACTGACAGCAAATCCATTTGCAGCTAGCAAAGCTGTGCCAACAGACCAAAATGAAGTGAAACGAATCGGAAATACAGATATAATATTGAATATTTGCTTCTGGTTTTGTTTTCTGTGATAAGTAGTTTCAGTAACAAAAAGTAAGAAAGCCGAAATGTGGGTGCAGTCGAACTCTATATACATCGATGTTAGTTTGTTTTAGGGAGGAGAGTGTGGCTGTGCAGTAGAGCGTATCACGGTGTAAGGAGGAAAAAAAAGTTGAAAATGTCCCCCCCCCCCCAGTTGGAACACTTACCTTATGAGGTTTTAAAAAAAATTTTTTTAAATTTTTTTGTCACCCTGTAAAACAGCGAAATTTGTTTTTTTTTATATAATTTCTAGATTTTACGTTCCATTTTCAAAAGTAATACATTTTTAGAAAGGTATTCACCAAGGCAATATTTCATCCATAGAAACTTTTAGCCCATCACGCCAAGTTCAGCTTTTATTCTATTTTTACTAAAACCAACACCCTGTATTTAAAAAAAAATTGGTTTTAAACAAATTTGAATAAAAGCTAAAGTTGGTGTCGCAGGTTAATGGCTTATATGGACGAAATATGACACGGATTAAAACCTTTACAACAATATATTGCTCGTTGAAATCAAAGACCAAATAGAAAAGTTATAAGCAAAAAACGAATTTCGCTGTTTTTACAGGGTTCCGAAAAATTTTTTTTTTCCATTTTTGAAATCTCCAACAAGTAAACATTCGAACCAGGGGGGAACGTTTTAAACTTTTTTTGGCGATACGCTCTACTGTGCAGCAAGACTATAGAAATTTCACTTTCATAAGATAAATCTGTATGAAGCTTGGTTGGTGAGGTTATTCCTACTTAACTGAATTTAAAATACGAATGGGTCGATCTATCTCAAATCAGCCAGGCAATTTATGTCAAAATTTTACTTTCCGATGAAACTTTGAAATTTTTTTCTTTTTTCAATATTTTAAATTATACGTATTTTTGTTTTTTTCATTAAAGACAACGTTTCGACAAGTAAATTTTTTCCCCAGAGTGCGTAAATGGGGTTTTCTCATATTCTCACTAAAAACGTTTATGAAAATCCCCCCAACTTCCTTAAAAATTTATGGATTTGGGTGATTTTATTTAGTTAGTAGGGAATCGATCAGTATAGCGTACCACTTACGCTGTTTTTAAAAGTGTGGATTTAGCAAAAAATACATTTTTTTTCCAGCATAATTTTTTTTATATTGCAAAATTTTTTTGTAATCTCTATTATATAATATGTGATGTACGAAGAACAATATATAATTATGGCAATAAAATTCGTTTTTCTCGAGATATGATCTTTTGAATTTTTTCCAGAATACTCTGTTTTTTTTTTTTTTTTTGCTATGGTGAAAATGGTAGCTTGCATTAAAAATTAAATCGCATCCCAATGTCTCAGAAGGTGGCTGATGAGAAGTTGGTAACTTCGAAGCATGTCATCCCATGCCATCGCTGTGCAAATCGTTGAAATTTTTAGCTAATATCAATTAATAAACAAACTTTAAAAATCGGGCACTGCTCCAACAGCAATGACTTTATGAATAATTATATTTACGCGGCCGCCGTGGTGTGGTAGTAATGTTGCTGTCCTACCACACTGAAGGTCCCAGGTTCAAGTGAGAAGGCAAGTGCAATCAAATTGTTTGAAAAACATTTTTTCAAAAACGTGGTAAACCCTCGGCAGTGTTCGGCAACCTCCCCGAGTGTATTTGCGCTTTAAAAATCTTGCCATTCGAAGTCGGCACAAAATTTGTAGATAGCGCTGATTTAGAGGAAAAATTAGAAGCATCACACCACAAATTGGTTGAGAATCTCGTCCTAAATCTGATCGGAGCTATATAAGGCCAATCATTTTTTTTATTTACATGGAAAAATTGTAAGTTTGTTGATAGAGCTCTAAAAATTTAAATATTGGGCGCTGCTTTTCACAGGGTGTTTGGTTGGACAAATTTTGCTATATTTTAGGCAGAGAGCAAAAAAAAAAGCTTTAAATTTTGAAAATAAATTTTTGATCCCGGACAGATGGATATTGCTTCATCGATTTGTTTTTTAGATGCTGATAATTTTGTTGTGAGGATCTATATCTAGCTCGATTCGCTTACACAGTTACAATCTAGCATTATGCTCTTAAAGTTATAATAACTTGTATGCTAGCACAATTAGTTATAAAAAAGTTGTGGTAGAATTCCGAAAATAATGCTCGCAATTGAAAAAACTAAGTTATTGAATAACGGAATATCAGTCAAAAGAATATGTGACGGTGTGATTGTCGAAAGCAAGAAAAAAAAGTTTAGTGATTTGAAAAAAGAAGCAGTCTGAGTGGTATACCTAAACCATCAACAAAAAAATTTAATAAAACGAGTAGATAAAAGTGAAATATTCAACAAACTTTATCAATGCCAATGAACCGCAAGTCAACTTTTTTTTGCATGTTTGTCGCACGCTTGCATGGGTGTGTTTTCTATGCGTGTGCCTCTGACTTTATTGTAGTTTTTAGTAGTTTGTTGAGAAAAGGTACACTGGTTTAATATGCTCAGATAATATGATATCGGTACATACATAAATATGTTTCTGAACCGCTGTTTTCTTGTGTGTGCTGTTGTGGAAAAAGTGAGCGTTGAAGTCAAGTAAAAATCTCAATAAATAACCAGAAGGAAAGTTGCCATCCAAACGGTGTTACCACAATAACTGCTTACCTTTTGGAGTTTTGTAATAAATCTAAATCTCAGCACGGAAGTAGTGGGCGCGATAAGCTAAAAGGTTCGACGTGATCAGATGAAATACTTCGCTTATTCCATAAAGGACTGTTCAATAATTGCTGTCGCTACTAAAACAAGAAAAAAAGGTGAAAAAAGAAAACCGTTAAACTTGAAAAAGGACTGACATATATAAAACCAGTATAAACTTGTTTTATATTCGTTCCCCCATATTCATAAAAAATTAAATTTGTTTTATAAAGCTTTTTAAAATGACATTTCCATACAAATTTTGAATTATAAGGGCACAATTAGCCTAGACTTAGACTTAGCTTAACTTGAAAAAACTACGTCTAACAAATGATACGTAGTTACCCAGAAAAAAACTTAACTTGGAAACTTGGAAAACTATTGATTTTTGATTTCCAAGTTAAGTTTCTAAGTTCAAAGGCATCCGTAAGAGAATTGTGCTACCATATAACCTTTCTCAAAATTTTTAATAAAATTCCTTTATTTATTGTATAACATACACAATTTTTGGATGAATGAAATTCATATGGCAATTAGAAAGCAATACGTCAAATAAAAATAATTTGAAAAACGGCTCTTTTTGAACTTAGAAACTTAACTTGGAAATCAAAAATCTATAGTATTCCAAGTTTCTAAGTTAAGTCCTTTTCTGGGTAACTACCTACACGTGCTGCTCATTTTTGAGATATACGGTTTCCAAGTTTAGTTAAGTCTAAGTCTAGGCTAATTCGGTCATAAGTCTAGGCTAATTCGGATATAAGAGCTTTATAAAACTTTTTTTTATGTTTTATGAATATCGAGGTTAAAGTTTTAATGACTATTAACTTGGTTAAGGCAAAGAATAATAATTTTTATAAATTATTACTTTTTAAAAATTTTTTCACCAATTTTTTTTTTTTAAATTACTAAAAGTATTTATTAAATTAAAGTAGGGGGAACGTTTATTCTTGAGCTTGAGCAAAATGTATAGTCCTGAATACTTTACAAATGTATATGCGGTAAAAACAACAATTCCATTGAAAAATGGAAAATAAGAAAACCCGAAGAGCAAGTATCTTGACCAGATTTTGGCTATCATTAGTTTTTATGTAAAATAATTTTTTTTGTTGTATTTATGAAGTATTTAATAGTCCTATAAAGTTAATCCAATATACATAGATATACATAGTAGTTAATGACTTTTGTTGTCTTAAGATAATTTTGTATACCGCCATTGTATTTATGTACGAAATTACAAAAAAGAACCATAATAAATCGACTAATGAATTTTACTTCTTACTGTTGCTATTAGGTGCTGCGTTAACCTAAACGCCGCGAAACTGAAACTTTTTGCAAAACGTACTTTCGGATTTCCGAGAAAGTTCGAAAAGACCATACAATCGTATTCTTATTTATCTGCCTTTTTAATTCTTGGCAATCTTCACTATTTCCAAACTTCGAGTCCTAGGACAGAAAACATCAAAAGTGGTTTGAAAAGGTTTTTGCAAAACGGGGTCGCCCCTTGGTGGTTTGGTTACTCTTCGAGTGTATTTCTGCCATGAAAGACTGCTCAACAAAAATTCATCTGCACTAGCAGATGCCGTTCGGAAGCGGCATAAAACATGTAATTCGCGTCAATTTGAAGAAAAAATGTCAAGTAGCACACCACAAATTGGAAGCTCGGTCTCAATCTCTTGGAGTTATATCGCGCCATATATTTATTTTTAAACTTTTTTTTTATTTTATATAAACTTGTTTACGTACATTTGTGTCGTTGGGACATGTTATGTAAATATAATAATAAAAATTATTTTAAGGCAAAACTACGTAGTCAGAGGTATATCTTGGCTGCAGCTGAAATCATGTTCAATACTCTCAGGGTCTTTTTTGGAAAATAACCACTGTTAGAAAAATTTAGTAAAATGTTGGCATACTATTTCTGGCCACCAAGGTGTTAACCAGCTCCATTTACTTGATATATGAGTACAATTTAAAGTCAAAATGGTTACTCCAAACATCTAAAACTATTTGAATAATAATGCAGGCACTTTTATTTCTAACTTAAGTATTCAACCAACAAACCAAGTAATCCCTCACTTTACGTTATGGCATGTGATTAAGGAACAGTTCGGTGTAGATATTTAGTTAAATAGAGATTTTACTTACGCTCTGCAAGTGTGAGCTCAAGAGTAGCTGAAAGTTCATTTTCTAATAGTTAGTGCTTACCGCTCAGTATGTTCAATTAAAAATTCTTTTGTTAGCTTCCAACGATTAAAGTTGGGATTTCATGTAGTATAAATGTTCCAAAAAGGAAGTGCAATTTGTTATACATGTATGTATCCACCCATATACATGGTGGATCATATATTAAAATGTTTTAACCCGGGCTTTTGAAGTGAAAGCTTCATTGGAATAGCAGTGATTTTAAACTCATTGAAACGTGACAACAACACCAAAACAATACGAAGTTTTTTTTCCTTTTTTTCTCTTTTGCATAGGAATTGCGCAAAGTGTCGAGCTAAAAATAAAATTATTTCGTTTCGTCTCTACTGTGTATTCTTAGGTACATTAGACTGGGACAAAAATGGTTTTATTTCTTTGAACAGAAAAATAGATATTTCTTTTTAGAATGGCTACAAAAATACTCTGAAAAGTACAGACCTTTACATTTTTTAAGACTTATTTAATTTATATTTCTTTCAGACGAAAATTTTTATTCTGAACTTTTTGTGGGGAATTTTATAAATATATTACATATAAGTAAACTGAAATAAAATACATTTAATTAAATTAAAATAAATGGAATTGAAATTAAGTTAAATAAAATAAAACAAAAACTCAAAAAAACTATAAAAACTGTAATAAAGAAAAATAATTAATTTTCATTGAATATAATGAAACAGACATTGAAACAAAATAAAATAAAATAAAATAAAATAAAATAAAATAAAATGAAATAAAATAAATCAAAATAGACTATAATAAAATAAATTAAAAAAAATTAAATTAAATTAAATAAAAAAAATATTAGAAAATAAATAAAATAAAATAATAGTAGATAAAATAAAAATAATAAAATAAGGTAAAATGAAAAAATAAATAAAGTAAAATAAATAAAATAAAATAAAATGAAATAAATTAAATAAAATATATAAAAAAATAAAAAAAAATAAATTAAAATAAAATAAAATAAAATAAAATAAAATAAAGTAAAATAAAATAAAATAAAATAAAATAAAATAAAATAAAATAAAATAAAATAAAATAAAATAAAATAAAATAAAATAAAATAAAATGAAATGAAATAAAATAAAATAAAATAAAATACAATAAAATAAAGTAAAATAAAATAAAATAAAATACAATAAAATAAAATAAAAGAATTTAAATTAAATTAAAATTAAATAAATTAAATTAAAATAAAATAAAAGGAATGTAAATTAAATTAAACAAAACAAAAAAAAAACCGAAAAAAATATAAAAAATGTAATAAAGAAAAATAATTAATTTTCATTGAATATAATGAAAAAGGACATTGACATAAAATAAAATAAAATAAAATAAAATAAAATAAAATAAAATAAAATAAAATAAAATAAAATAAAATAAAATAAAATAAAATAAAATAAAATAAAATAAATTAAAATAAAAAAAAACAAATTAAAGTAAATTTAAATAAAATAAAATAAAATAAATCAAAATAAACTAAATGAAATAAAATAAATAAAAATAAAAATAAAATAAAACAAAATGAAATAAAAAAATAAAAAAAAATAAAATAAAATAAAATAAAATAAAATAAAATAAAATAAAATAAAATAAAATAAAATAAAATAAAATAAAATAAAATAAAATACAATAAATTAAAATAAAATAAAATAAATAAAATGAAATAAAATAAAATAAAATAAAATAAACTAAAATAAATTAAAGTAAATTTAAATAAAATAAAATAAAATAAAATAAATCAAAATAAACTAAATGAAATAAAATAAATAAACATAAAATAAAACAAAATGAAATAAAAAATATTCAAAAATAAAAATATAAAATAAAGAACATGAAATAAAATAAAGTAATATAAAATATAAAATGAAATAAAATAAAATAAAATCAAATAGAACAAAATAAAATAAAATAAAAGAAATAAATAAAAAATAAATAACAATGTTGAATAAAGAAAAATAATTAATTTGTATTGAATATAATGAAAAGGGGCATTAAAATAAAACTAAATAAAAAAAATTATAGAAAATTATGTCATGGTCGAAGACCAAATATATTCATGTTTGCTAAGTGGATTTCAAAGACTTCCTTAAAATATATTCAATATTCAATAGAAATTGAGTACTGTACAGCAGTAGCAACTATATGACAAAGAAAAAGATTTTAGCAAAGAAAAAGAATTTTGAAAAATTGTTAACACGCTAATGTGCCTTTAAGACTGACATCACTTGCAAAGTAATAAGCTTCCATTTTAATACTATATAAGCTGGCAGCTTAAGCGTAAAATATCTGCGAGGGAAAAATATGTGAGTAAATAGGGGAAATACTTGATTCACTGCCACTAAAATTGGAGCGTTTGCTTGCTGCCATTGCGTTCGAATGTCCAATGCAGCAACATCAAGAAGAGCAGAAATCGATAGAGCAAAAATAGGATGTAAACCAAGCAAAGTCAATGCCTGTTGCTAACCTTAGCTTTCTCCGAAAACCTCGCGTAAATAAAAGTTTTCATATATACATACAAACAAGCAAAAACTTTCAACAACTTTCAGTTTACCAAATGCAACACTTTTGAAAGGATTTTCCACTCTTACGCTGCATCCTGCACCAGACAACAAAAAAATCTCTTGCATTAAACAGATTACATGTCTTGGTTTATTTTTCATTTTAAAGTTTTGGCTAAAAACCTATTACGAAATAAAAAAGTGTGTGCGAAGAAAATTGCCCTTAGAGAAGAATATGCACTTACTTACTTACACTTACTCACTTGAGTGTCGGCGAATGATAATATGCTTCGAGAGGATTTTGGCAATAACGGTAAGGGCTTGTATTAGATATGCCATGTACATGCATATGTATTTACTTGGTCAGTTCATATTAACTATCAAGATGCTTTGCGGAGGTCATGTGAACACTTTTTAAGTGCAGATCTTCTGATGCAATTACATTGACTGGCGATTAAATTTAAAGAGACATTTGAGTTGAGTACCAATATTTTGTGTTTTCATTTTTTATACACCACCAGTTGTGGAGCTTGTTTAAGTAAAAACTACACATGCATGAACTCTCAAGCGGGAATAGAATAACTTAACCGAATAAGTGAAAACGGAGTACTCTCAAAACTAAAGTAATATCTTTAAAGAATGCAAAATTTTTGTTTGTATTTTTCAGTGAGTGTGAAATCGAAGTATATATTGTATGCATCCATTTAATAAACAACACTATGTTGGATTCGAAAAATAGTAACGGAATCCGTTTATGTGGAAAGTAGTGTTAACACCAACTACAAATCATCGAACTGGATATTGTGGTCATTTTTTAAAATTAAATTTAATTTAATACAATTTTTTTTTGTTTTTTTTTTTTGATTTTGTTTTATTTTATTTTATTTTATTTTATATTATTTTATATTATTTTATTTTATTTTACTTTATTTTGATGTATTTTATTTCGCTTTATTTTATTTTATTTTACTTTAGTTTACTTTATTTTACACTATTTTGTACTATTTTGTTTTATTTTATTTTATTTTATTTTATTTTATTTTATATTATTTTTTTAATTTTATTTTATTTGGTTGTATTTTAAAGTATTCATGAAACGAGCTCAAGGCCAAGAATAATAATTTTTCACTTTTTGAGTTTTTATGAAAATTATCATTGTTTTTATTTTTTAATAATCATTTTTAATTAATTATTAAAAGGTTTTTTATTGAATAGAGTAGGTTGTATTTTATTTAATTTTATTTTATTTTATTTAAACAATTTCGTCGATGGATGTGTAATTGCTTACACCCTAGAACTATAATTTGGCTGCAAAGCTTTAATTTTGATACATAGCACTTATATTCATTCAATTCCTTCACATCGAGTTACATACATTAGTCTACAAAAACGTATGCCAAAGGAAAAAACTTTTCAGGGCTATCTCGTATCTCTTCGAATTGTGCTTAGATAAGCTGACAAGCAGACCAAATAATCGCTTTATCTCATTTTATTTGTTCCAAGCAATTAATTTTAAATACCAGTCTTCGGCCATCTGCTTGTTAGTTTCTATTCCATATTTCATTTTCACAAAAAAGGAAGAAATAAATAGTTATTGAACTTCTGTCATTCAAAGCAATTTGTTGATAATGAACTTTTTTACTTAGCAAAATTAATAAGCACAAAAATTATGTTCACATAAAACTTTTACCATGCCAATTACCGTTGTGTGTTTTAGATGGCACCGCATAGCGCACATCGGCACACACATGTATATTACAAACACAGATACAAAGTTTCTAATGCTTAATGCAATCAAAAGTGCTACAAATGCTGTCGCTCGTCTGCTTAGTTAGCAATCAACATTAATTGCAGTTTGCAAATGTGCAGACAGCCACAGCAGAGGAATGATGTTCGAGCCAAAAAACAAGCATGGTATTATAGCTTATGAAAATAGATGTGGGTGTGGGTGTGACATTCAAGCAATGAATCTATAAATTCTTAACGAAATTCGTCTTCGGCAACTTCTTCAATGCGACAACTTCACAATGACTTTCAGCGGCAACAACAAATTAATATAATCTGCTTAACTTAGAAGCGGAAGTATGTGGAACTTGATAATTTGTACGTACTAAATAATGCAGAATAATATCGTAGAAATATTCTCTTTAACAAATAGATAAGGCATAAATTGATGACTATGTCGAAATTTCATATTGAATTACGAAACAACTTTTAGATGTACGCCTTGGCGTATGAGCAATATTTTATTGGTAATACTTGATTGTTATTGTCTGACCAAAGTTGGAATTTTAGCCGAAGTCGAAGCCGTAACAAAATATTATGCATTCTTAAATATTCGGTCCAACACCTAACCTAAAACGATAAAAAAATTTCTGCTTTAAACACAAATAAATTTAAATAAATAATAAATTTAATTTCTGATTTTTTATATAATAAAAACTCAGTTTTATTTTTTTTAATTAAAAGCAAGGACATAGCGCAAACCCCATTTATGGGAGCCATAGATTGTATGGGTATAATAATATTTCGTGTTCATGAAAGATATAATAAAATAAAACAAAAAAAAATAAAATAAAATAAAATAAAATAAAATAAAATAAAATAGAATAAAATAAAATAAAATAAAACAAAATAAAATAAAATAAAATAAAACAAAATAAAATAAAATAAAATAAAATAAAATAAAATAAAATTAAATAAAATAAAATTAAATAAAATAAATAATTGTTTTTGCGACCTTTTTATTTCTAAATGTATTTGGAAGCTGGCTTGAGGTCCAATAGTTGTAAATAAAACGCAAGTTTTTCCTTTTAATGTATGAAATAAAATAAGATAAAATAAAATAAAGTAAAATAAAATAAAATAAAATAAAATAGAATAAAATAAAATAAAATAAAATAAAATAAAGTAAAATAAAATAAGATAAAATAAAATAAAATAAAATAAAATAAAATAAAATAAAATAGAATAAAATAAAATAAAATAAAATAAAGTAAAATAAAATAAGATAAAATAAAATAAAATAAAACAAAATAAAATGAAATAAAGTAAAATAAAATAAAATTGAAGAAAATAAAATAAAATAAAATAAATAATTGTTTTTGCGACCTTTTTATTTTTAAATGTATTTGGAAGCTAGCTTGAGGTCCAATAGTTGTAAATAAAACGCAAGTGTTTCCTTTTAATGTATGAAATAAAATAAGATGAAACAAAACATAACAAAATAAGACAAAATAAAATAAAATCAAACTAAGCAAAATAAACTACAGGGTGGCTGATGAATTTTGCTACATTAAGAAACTCAAATAATTTTTTTTTCAGTGTATAGAATTCATTTTTCTTTTATTCATGTTAAAGCTCATTAAATTTTATTAAATATAGCTTAATTAGTTTTAAAAATAATGGAATTTAAATGCCCCCCTGCTCGTCGATGCATGTGCGGCATCTTACCAAAAAGTTGTTCATTACTGCTTGGAGAGTTGAGACAGGAATAGCCGCAATTGTTTCTCGAATGGATTGCCTTAGTTCATTCAAATTTGTTGGTTTTGCTTCGAAGACTTCCTGTTTGCAATAACCCCACAAGAAAAAGTCAGGTGCAGTAAGGTCAGGCGACCTGGGTGGCCAACGGAATGTGGAGTTTCTGGATATCAGCTTATTGGGAAATTTTCGTCGCAATTCTGTCATAACAGGTTGGGCTATATGAGGAGCTGCACCATCTTGCTGAAGCCACACAGAGTTGAAAGAAATTCTCATTCGGCGTAATTCTGGATAGAAAAACTCTCTCAACATGCTCAAGTAACGGTCTCCAGTAACCGTAACGGTGTGACCGTTTTCTTCGAAGAAGTAGGGCCCGACAATGCAGCGTGATGAAACTGCACACCACACTGTGACACGAAGTGGATTCAATTCCGTCTCATGGAGTATCTGTGGGTTGGAAGCACTCCATATTCGACAATTTTGTTTGTTTATGTTGCCGTTTAAATCGAAATGGGTCTCGTCAGACATGAAAAGACAGTTCAACATGTTTCCATCCCCTTCCACCATTTGAAGCATCTTCTGGCAAAATTCCAAGCGAATCGGCAAGTCTGCAGTGTTCAGTTTGTTGGCCATTTGAATTTTATATGGGAATAAGTCCAAATCTTTGTGCATAATTGACTGTAATGACTGTCTGCTTACACCCATTTGAGCAGATAAGCTTCTTGTCGAAACACGTGGATTGTTTTGTATGGCAGCAGCTACAGCAGCGATGGTTTCCTCCGTTCGAACTGAAGGGTTTCGATGGTAAGGTCTTCTGTTGACTGTCCCCTTCTCGGCAAAATTGTTTACAAGTCTTATTATGGTCCATCTGCTCGGAGGATTGCCGCCAAACGTGCGCCTATACTCTCTTTCAACCGAAACTACGGACTCCAGTGCGTGATAGCGGCGGACAATCCAAATTCTTGTTTCAGTGTCCCAGTTATCCATTTTTGTTAAATGTAAAAGTCAATCTGCAAAATAAAAAAAAAATTAACCAGATTCATTAAATAGAAAAAAAGTTATTTAATTTTTTTTTGGTAGCGGCTTTCATTAGCCACCCTGTAGAATCAAAAAAAATTTAATAAAGAGAACCTATTTTAAGCCACTTGAATTTTGTAGCTAAGTAATAGCCTTAATTAAATTTTTTGTTTACAAACTTGTGTACGTTTTTATACCTTTCATGAACATGAAATGGTATACTAACTTTGGTCCAATGTTTGTAACGTTTAGAAATATAAGAGATAGACCCACCATTAAGTATACCAAATTGATCAGGACGATGAACTGAGTTGATACAGCCTTGTTCGTCTGTCCGTCCGTCTGTCTCGATGAAATTTGGCACACGGATGTATTGTTGTATTATATTAACATTTGTCGGATCCGGTATAATCGGGTCACTATAGCATATATCTCCCATACAACCGATCGTTCAAATAAGAGGATTATGACCACGTTTCCCTCATTTTTAAAGCTTAAAACTTGAAACTTGGTGAGATATTTTCTTATGGATAACAAAAGATTTCGTAAAAAAATCACCAAAATCGGAGCTCTATATAGTATATATCCCATACAACCGATCGTTTAGATAAGAGGATTATGGCAACTGCCCTTAAACAAATAAAGCTTATTATAAAAGATTAAATGTATTGCTGACAAAGTTTTAGAGAACTTTAAACAATGCGTATTTAAGTTTGCACGTATTCATGAAAGGTATAAAGCCTTCGGCACAGCCGAAGACAGCGCCGTCCTTAATTGTTTTATCTTGAAACTGAAATCGGAACGAAGCCGAAAAATAAATGTTGAATAACGAAACCGGAATCGAAACATGTTACAAAACTGAAACCGGAACGTTATGGTATTCGGTTTTATTCCTTGGTTATAAAGTTGAAGGTTGAGGTCTAGCTTCCAATTTCATTCATCTACAAACCTTACTTACCAATAAGATATTACATTTATATGGTATACATTTTACAAGTATTTTTTTGTTTGCACTAAGAACCGTTAAACCTCACTCTTCTTTAATTACCATCGAGTAAAAGCATTTAAAACACAAATTCAACTCAAATCGATTTCCACTCAAGCTAACAGGTCGTTTAGGTGAAGGAGCAAATATAAAAGGGGACGCAAGGAATACGCAAATTGAAAGCGAATACAGCCAAACATACATATGTATATATATGTAGATATGTAGTAATTATTTTCGATAAAACCATTCACTGCAAATCAAAAAGAAAAACAAGCAGCGAATTTGCAAATTAAAATGTGGGGGGCATTTCAGCTGTTGAATGACAGAAATAAGTATTTAAAGTAGTATTGGTACATTAGCTGTTTCAAATAATAAGTAAATACTTATGTACCTATAAAGTCTCATGCGACCTGTGAGAAATGGTGGAAGCTATAAAACATACCTTTGAATATTGGTACAAATTAGTAGTGGGGTGTTGTGTAATGTGGACAGCAAAGTGATGGATGATATGCGGGTCATATGTCTTACACCTTTGCTCATGTTTGGAATACATATACAGGATGGTATTCTCTTCAAAACTGCATTTTTATTTTGCCATCTTTATTTTTGCAAAAATTATTCGCAAATTCCTAAGCAGCAAAATCGGTTTGACTAATCTCAAGAAAAATGACAAAAACTTGGAAGCTTCGAAAATTGATTTAAAGTTATAACTCTGAAAATAATTCTAACTTCGAAAAACTAGCCGAAACGTTTTGTTTTTTGTTGTGAACTGTACAAAAAGGTTTCAGAAAGAAAGTCGAACTTCAAAAAAAAAATTGCCCCACTTCACAATTTTTTACTCAACAAATCGACGATCAAATATTTTTTTTCAAAAACGCCCTATCTCAGAATTTTTTTTTAATAATTTCATATTTTAAAATTCGATTTTAAAATGCGTTGTCTCCGTTGGAGATTTATTAAATTTTCGTTCAGATAGAAAGTTTTTGAGACTCATTTTGAGATAGGGCGTTCTTAAAAAAATTTGTAAAAATTGAAAAGAAATTTCTGAAGCAAAGCTTTTTTTAAAGAAATTCTTAGATAAGGCTTTGTTTTAATATTTTGATGGGTGATCCTCCTCAGCCTTCGATATAGTTTTCTCATTTTCAAACAAGTGATCGATTTGTTTCTTCAGGGTACACATCAGCATACTATGAAAACATTGAAAAACCATGTAAAATTACTAAATGTGGAACTGGAAAATTTGTTGAAGCGAACTCATTTCTAAAACAACAATTCAATACTCTTAAATTTTGCTGGCGTACTTGTGCTGTTAGCGTTGCTCACTGATTTAAGTTGAGTGGCTGATTAGTGTGCGCATTGTTTGTTTTCGTTGTTGTTTCTTGAATGGTTTTGTTTTCCAACCATTCGTGGTTTGTAAATGAAAAGTGAAAACCTTTAGAGCTTAACGTAGTCACTCACATTAAAATTTTTGCGAGTTTATTAACTAAAAATGCTATGATTTTCGAGAGAATTAATGAGATCAGTTTTTGATTCAGTAACAAAAAGCTGAAGTAGTGGATTTATTAAGTGGAGTTTATTTTTATTATTCGAAAGTGTATAAATAATGAACGGTAAAATATTAATAAAGGGGAAGGGGAACGAAAAGCTACCGTGCTAAAGCTCCCAGATGCAAGCCACGGTGCATGCAGCATCAAAATGTTAAGAAATAGTTTTTTCAAATTGTGCTATCCCGCGCCAGTGGCCGGCAAACTTCCGAGTTTATTTCTGCCATGAAAAATATTTGGAGCAAAAATTCATGTTCCCTATTATATGGGTAACTAGCACCAAAGTAATAGTAACGGGGACGGGGACCTTAAGCGTGTCACGATTACGTAACTGCCACAAAATGTATAAATTTGATGAATAAGTAACTTTATTTGATAAATTCTTAGTCGCTGCGAGGTAGTTTCGACCGCTAATGTTTATTTTTAAATTAATTCAGTTTTTAAGTAGCATTACGGTATTGAGAACTTCGTGGTGACTGGTAAGCCAACCTTAAAGTTTTCAATACTTGAATGTGATAAATGACTATAGCGACCACTAACTCATGTTACTTAAGTACAACTTTAAAGTTGCGGCTACTTACACTCCCGAACGTTTCGTGATCCTCCATTGTCGATTTGATGCGATGGAACTTCTATGTGACATTTAATAGTGATAACAAAGTCTCTGTTACCTGACGGGCTAGTTGTCGTGGTGGCTACTATAAAGTGAAAGTGAGAGCACGAGGGATAAGTGATGTTTTGCTGATATCAAAGGCCGATAAAAACAGATGTCCAAGTCAGTGTTACCAATTCTCTAATTTCGCTCACGCTAAAAAATTGTTTATTTCATAATCTTTTCCAGCCTGTGGATTATTTATTTATTTTTTAATTATTTATTTATTTATAATTCAAGCCCAAATTTTTGTATTAAATAAACAGTTTTTATAGTGTTAGCGTTAAGCTTAAAACAAACTTTATTTCAACGAAAGTATTTTATAATCTTTTCCCACTAAAATTCGATTAAGAAAGTGTTCGCAGACAAATATAAATCAACCAATAACCTGCCATAGTTTGGTGGCCATACCAATGACAAAACTTACTAAATCCAAAAATCAATATTTTTCACTGTTGTAGAGTTTGAAACCACTGCGTAAGCAACACTGTTTCAAATATAAAAAAGTTGCAGATGGAACAATGAGGTGGCAGTGGAAGCTTTAGATATTAAATTTGTGGATGTTATAACTTTGACACGACTTTAAAGTGACACTGCAGTGACATTTGGTACTTTGAGGTAAATATAACTTTAAAGTTACATATTTTTAGTTATCGACACTAGCGCCCGTTATTAATTACTTTGCAGATGTGCTTTTTGGTGAATACGAATTTAAAGTTATTTTTTTTAAGACAAACCATTTTTGTAAATAAATCTTTTGCTGTCGTTGGATTAATTAAATAATTTAGACAAAATTACTATAATTTCTACATTCAAATTTAAGTACAACATAACATAGAAACGCATTTCGAGAATTAGCATGTGATTTTCTTGTATGTTCTCAGACATGAAAAAAAATCTACTTTTTTTTCTAAAAATGTTTAATTATTTTAGTAATAACTATCATTATCTTTGACAGTAAATTTTCATTGGTTTTAGTTTTTTTATGCTGGTTATGGCAAAAAGACAGAAGCTTCCTCTTATTATTAATAATGCGATTATATTATAGTTCGACTATTAGGTTATAAATTAAATAAATATAAAATAACAAACTAAGTCGCAAGATAAAGCAAGCAAAACGTTAAAAAGAGAGGTTTGTGCGTGAAGTTCCTTGAAAAGGTCTCTGTTAAAACGCTAGTACATCAGTACCAAAGAGCATGTATGAATAAGAGGCGTCAGTTCGCTCATTTGAAAATCGGCAGAATTTTCACTCGTATGTTCGATGCTACTCGATGATTTCTATTAGGGTTTCAGCGAGTCCTCTTTGTGCTTTGTCCTTAATATTTCCAAATTATTTGAGTTAAAGTTTGTACTTTATGAGTGGGAATTGCGTAAACCCAAAAGGTAAACAAACGGAATGAGTTGAATAAACGACTTATTTTAATGCGATGGCCGTGGATTTTGACGTTCGTTTGCCAAAAAATGCAAGTATTTTACTTGAAAATAATTTTGATGCGAACATTTAATTAAATGCTGAAAAATACTTTGTGCTATTATTTCGAGATTTCCGATCTCAAATCTATGGATGTATATGACTCCCTACCTTGATTAAAACATTTTTCCTTTCTATTATTTCTATTTCCAATAAGTATTTTATGACTTAAGCCTTTGGTTCAATCATTTTAATAATTTTTTTCAATAGGATATTTTAAGTTTAAAGTCTTAGATACATTTTTTTAGTAGGTAGGTATGCAATTGCTTTCAATTTATAATAAATTGGTTAAAGGTAAAAAAAACTTAAAATACCTTTTATCGTTATCAGATTATCTGATCTAAAATTTAAACTTTTTCGCAAAACGCAAACGAAGCTGATTTTTCTCATTGAATATCTTTGAAAAAAAAATTATTTAATGGTTCCTAACAAACAATACCATTTCTACTTATAAAAATTTCTACAAAGAAATAGTAAAAACTCGTAATTTTCGAGCGTTTTGGAATTCAACCTAAAACATGAAATTCATAGCATTACATTTTAAATAAATATATGTTATAGTAAACCTGAAAATAAATATAAAAAGCAGGTAAGGATAATTAAAATTGCATAAAACAGTAGGGTAAATGTTTCCTTTAGGAGACAACTGCTAAAATCCGTCCAAAATTAAATCATTTCTTTCAGTGAAAAGTTATTAGCAAAACACCCAAAAATGGCCTAGGTCCGATCACAAATAGTGGGCTTGATCCAAGGTATTTCTGCGCAGAACACACTTTTTGCACTTTTCGGTACACCCTATTCTGTGATTACAACAACCACATGAGAATGACAGAAAATTTTCAACTTTGATTGCAAATATCTCTGAACATACATAAAATATCGAACTTCCGCTTTCGGATTATTGATACGGAGGTTAAACCCCGTCGTTTGATACATTTCCCGAGATTTTTGGACGTATATTAGCAGTTACGTGCTGTCGTATAGAATTACCGCGGATTTTCAATTTTTTGTTTCAGTGAAAAGTTATTCGCAGAAAACCCAAAAATAACCCTTAGCCGGTCCAACACCGGCTACGCGGTCCACAGTATTTCTGCGCAGAACACACTTTTAACCCCTACACACTTTTACACCCTAATACGTGATTACAACAACCACATGAAAATGACAGAAAATTTTCAACTTTGATTGCAAATATCTCTTCACTGAAACAAAAACTCGAAAATCCGCCTCCGGATTATTGTTACCGAGTGTCACCGATCAAGTGGTATGAATTTAACTTGCTTTCATCAGTCAGTTAGCAGTATAGCAGTTTATTTCTATAAAAAATGTTACAATAAATACATATGCACATACAAGAAAAATATGACACACTTACCGCAGTACGTTCTTCCACTTCCTTGGCTGATCGGTGACTGAATTGAAAATACCTATTTTCGCGACTATTTATCTTTTCATTAGCAAACGGTTAAACGATTTCCATTTACCGTACAAGCTTGGAAGTTGGAAGAATGCACTGCAGTTTACAAAAACACCAAACAGGAGAAGCGGTCACCTTGACTAAACAAGAAATAAGCGAAACGAACAGTTGAAATTTATGCATGTATATTGTACTTACGTACATATGTATGTTACAGAATTTTAGTTGGCATGAACAGCTTTAAAATGTAAAGAATATGAAACAATAAAACATGAAAACAACAAACCTTAGTATGTGCATATGCCTGTAAACAATGGTAATTTCAAATATGGTTGTGCGTAAGTATGTAGACAAATTTAAAGCAGGGATTCCCAACATCCCCGCCCCCGTGAATCAGGAAGATTCACCATCATCAACGTCCAGGACAGCCAGCTTGGAAACTGCTCGCCGTCTTACTCCACCAGTAGTTCGTATGTCTGCGCGCCGTATTTCTCCATCGGAGCCAGGATACACCTGCTCGACCTTGCCACGACACCATTCTTTACGTGGAACATTTGGGTCACATATGAATACCAAGTCACCCGTTTGTATTGGCTTCTTCCGCTGGCACCATTTCACCCGTCGAGTTAAGGTTGGCAGATACTCAGATATCCACCTCCGCCAAAAGTGATCTCTCAATTGCCGTCCGATGCGCCACTGTTGACGTAAACCTTTACCATTCTCAATCTCAATGCAAGCGCTAGGAGTATTTGCTGTGTTTGTTTCACCCAGTAAGAAATCGTTAGGAGTTAGTGGTTGTTCCTGATCGACGCTGATCGGCAAGTGTGTTAACGGCCTAGAATTAACCACGTTCTCTGCTTCAATAAGAAAGCTGTGCAGCGTATGTTCTCGAGGCGCAGTCTCATTCAAAGTGTGACGTAACACCCGCTTGACGCACTGCACCATTCTCTCCCATGCGCCACCTTCTGCCGGATTAAATGGTGTGTTGAATACCCACTCCACACCCCTTCGCGATAACTCGCTTTGAAAACGATCGCAGTCAAATACTTCTGTGAATCGCTTTGCCTCTCGGTCAGCCCCAACAAAGTTTTTACCGTTGTCCGATCTGATGCGTATGGGCACTCCGCGTCGGTTCATAAAGTTTCGCATAGCGATAATGCATGAATCCGTGCTTAGATCATGCGCCAATTCCAAATGTACAGCTCTCACAGTCAAACAAGTAAAAAGTGCCACCCACCTCTTCTCAGTGCTGCGTCTGACAGTGATAGTTACCGGGCCAAAATAATCGAGACCTGTAAAGCTAAATGGCCGAACGTACGGAGTAAGCCTATCAATGGGCAGAGGCCCCATCAATGGAGCCACAGGCGCTGCTTTGTTTAATCGACATACTGAACATGCGGCGATCACACTGCGCAGCAAACTTCGTAGACGTAGCACCCAGTAACTGCGACGAATGTTGCAAATCGTAGCCTCAGAGTTTTGATGGCGTGAGGCGGAATGATAGTGCGTTACTAATAATTTTGTAAATACATGGCCAGGCGGCAAAATAATGGGGCGTCGCGTGCTGATTGGCAGCCAGCTGGCAGCGTCGATGCGTCCCTGCACACGTAAAACACCCTCCTCGTCTATATATGGCGAAAGTTGTAGCAATGCACTGTCTTTAGGGATGTCATGGCCATTTTTAATGGATTCGATTTCTGCACCGTATACCTCGTGCTGGACTAGGCGACACAAAATACGTTTGGCTGTATCAACTTCGTTAGCGGTGACACCGTAGCATCGATCTGGCTGAACCCGGCGGCGGCAAATATCAATAAAGCGGATCACCCAAGCAAATGTTCTGACCAATCTATCAAATGAAGAAAATTTTTTAATATTTATAAGGTTGGAACTTACGATGACTAAGGCAAATTTTGGACGCAGTTCATCATCGGGTTCGTCGTGGCTATGATCGATGACATCTTCACAAGGCCACGTAAGCTCCTCCTTCTGTAGAAACTGGGGTCCACATGACCAGCGCGCTACTTTGCTAAAATCGACGTTATCATTTTTACGCGTCGCTTCGTCTGCCACATTTAGTGCAGTGGGTATCCATCTCCAATTACGTATGTTGGTAGTTGCTAAAATCTCCGCCACCCTATGTTGCACAAAAGGTTTATAGCGACGATGCTCACTTCGAAGCCATTTGATCACGGTCGTCGAGTCGCTCCACAAGATACAGTCTTCGATGTCTACTGAATGCTCTTCACGTATGCACTGCATAAGACGAGTACCCAAAACCGCTGCCTGCAGTTCCAGCCTTGGTATTGTCAAAGTCTTCATTGGGGCGCATTTTGACTTTGCGCATACGAAAGCCACCTCAACATCTCCAAAGGAATTACAAGATCGCCAATAGGCAACAGCGGCAAAGGCGTCTTCACTGGCGTCGACAAATACGTGGAGTTGCAATTTATATGGAGCACCGTTGCGGAAATAAAAACGTGGTATAGCATATTCCATCACCGCTGATAGTTGTTTGCGCCACTTCTCCCACGCTGCGTTGACGTCTTTTGGCAACAGTTCATCCCAACCAATATTATGCCTCCACACCTCACGCATTAGTAATTTGGCTCCAACTACGAAGTTGCTTAGCAATCCTAAAGGGTCGAAGATGGACATAACAACGCTTAAAAGTTCTCTTTTGCTAGGGCGCCTGATTCCATTTATCACCGCTGGGTCTACGTTATGGAATTTCAACTTGAAGCCGAAACAATCTGAAAATGATTCCCAAAACATGCCAAGTACACGTTCAGCTAACATACCTTCTTTCTTTGCAATCACGCGTGTGTCATCAGAACCACCAAGTGCTGCTACTACTTTCGCAGAATTGGAAGTAAAATGGCGGAGCTCGAAACCTGCTTTCTTGTGAATGGCTCGCACCTCTTTTGATACTGAAATTGCTTCCTCTTCCGAGCTGAAACTGTCCACGAAGTCATCGACGTAGTGGTGGTCCAATATTGCCTTCGTAGCACGTTTGGTTATATTATCTTCGTTTTGATGCTCCAATGCGTTAATTATTTTGACATAATTGGCTGCGCAAGGCGAACATGCTGCGCCGAACGTCATTACACACATCTCGTAGACATCTGGAGCGCTTGTTGGATCACCATTACGCCAGAGAAACCGTTGAGCACATCTATCTTGTTCTTGAATGAGCACTTGGTGGAACATCTCCCTAATGTCTGCACACACCGCCACAGCACCTTCCCGAAAATGAAACAATATAGATGTCAACAAACGATATGACTGCGGCCCCTTCAGCAATTGTGAATTGAGGGATATGCCACTTACCTCGGCTGCGGCGTCGAAAACCATACGCAACTTACCCGGTTTATTAGGGTTAGCAACGGCAAAATGTGGCAAATACCAGGTCGTAGGCGTAGACAGTGCGGCTTCTGCAGCGGACAGTTTCCGTGCATATTTGTTGCTGACATAAGAATCCATGATGCGCTTGTACTCGGTGGCGAAATTTGTATCACGACTCATCTTCTTTTCCACATTTGCTAATCGTTTCAGAGCCATGTTGTAGCTATTAGGCAATTGAATGTTGTCAGATTTCCATAAAAGACCTGTTTTGAACCTTCCATCGACTCGGCATGTTGTAGTCTTCAGGATAGCTTTAGCTCGAACGTCTAAGTCACTTTCTATCGGGGGGGCAGCTCTAACCCCGAAACTCTCAGTATCAAAAAAATCAGACACCATATTATGCAAAAGTTGATCGGCCTGGCTGTTCACGTACAAACAAGTTGACGGCAATGTCGATGAAGCAATCGTTGGACCAAACACCACCCAGCCCAACTCTGTTTTAGCGACGAAAGGACCACTCGTGTTCAATTTTATTGTAGACGACGGCAAACCTAAGTGACAATGATCAAGGCCAATCAATAGTTTGGGTCTTACCTCGTTATATGGCCGAACTGGTAAATGGCTCAGTTGAACATCGGACTTCAGATCATCCTTACTCACGCTCTGCAAGGGGAGTTGTAAGTTTGATACTGCAAAAACGCTTTGGAGGCTATGTTTATGCTCCATACCGGCACCACTGATTAGCAAATCTACCACAATTGTTGGCTCTTCCACTGTACGCCCTCCAAACCATTGGATGTTCAAATTCTGCTTTCGTCCATGAATGCCTAACTCTCGAACGATGTCACTGTCGATCATTGTTATGGATGACCCTTCATCCAGGATTGCGTACGTATCGATGCGTCTTTGGTTGCCGTGCAAAGTGACTGGAAGGATGCGGTACAAGAGCTTGCTATCAGCGGAGCTACAACTCAAAACTGCTGGTCCTGGATCTTGTGAAACTTGTTGAATATGAGATCACCGTTGGGTTGGTGTTGGCCTGTTCGAGATTTGAGCGTTCCCAGATGTGGATGTTTTGCAAGGCTGCGATGGCGTTGATTGGCTTGGCAAATGGTTTTTGTTCCCGATGGCTTCATGCAGAAGCTTGTGATGCACCCTGCGGCACCCCTCGATAGCGCATGGCTTACGGCGTTGGCAATTCCTTGTACCATGACCTAAACTGAGACAAGAGAAACACATACGATTTCGTTTAACTTCTGCCCACCTGTTCGGAACCGAAATTTCTAAGAAGCGCGCACACGCTTCTGGCTTATGGGAACCCTGGCAAATAGGACATCTCGACGATCGCTGCGGCTCGGTGGCATGTAAAACAGTACGGCTCTTTGACTCCTTCGGTTGATTTTCAGTGCAAACAGTGCAAATAACATTGGCCAACTTAGACAACCAATCACAGAAATGCTTTACGTTCGCATATGGCTGAACCGTTGCTGCGAAGCTAGCCCACTCGACGCGCTTACTAACGGGCAACTTAGATACCAGGTCGTCAAGAAGTGTAGGATTAACCAAGTGTAACTCACCTCCATGAGCAGATTGCAAAAACACACAAATATTACTGACCTTAGTTGCAAACGGGATGATTTTTGCCATGGCGTGCTCCGAAATGGGTGCTATTTCCCTCACCTTTGACAACTGGCTGCGAATCAGTTGTTCAGGACGACCAAACCTAAATTTCAAAAGCTCCAAAATGTTTCCCACGTTGTTGGGGTGTATCAGGAGTGACTTGACAGCTTCGTATGCGTCTCCCTTTATACTTCTCTGCAAACGTTGATTGTTCTCAAAGTTGCTATACCCATACATCGCAGTGGACTCGGTGAAAGCCGTGTAAAATATTGGCCAATCTTCGGGCTTCCCACAGAAATCCGGCAGAGGCTGCATCTTCCTTGGGAAGGTGGACAATGGCGTGGGTGTAGAACTCATATTTGTGATATTAGGAACCGGGTTTGTAATGGAGCTAATAGAGCGTGTGTCAGTCGGTGGTACAATTGGCTGATACATATTGTTCATCATCGCAACGGTCGGTGTATTAGCACCGGCGGTACTTGTGACGTAGAGTGGCGGAGAGTAACGGGCTTCATCTAATTGTGGCAATTGTATGTTTGGCGAACGTGACCCCGACGAATATGTTATCGGTGCCTGTGTTGTTTGTGGCCCCGCTGACTGCGAGACTGATACCCTGGCGGCGGTATTGTGTGCATTTGATGTGCTTGGTATATTGGAATTTTGCCCCTCACTACGCGCTTGATTCTCTCTTATTACCGTCTGTGCTGCTGACAAACTGTTTTCCAACATGGCGATTCGCCTTTGTAGAGCTGCGACCACATTATCTTGACGTGCGGCGGCATTGGCTGATGAAGATCGTGTGGTGACTCCGACGGCACTTGGAGCGGCTGACGAATCGGAGGTGGCAACTGGTGCATCGGTGACCTGGCTGGCCCTTGATACGGCTGTTGGTTGAGCATTTGTTTCAATAGCTGGCGAATTGGCTGATGTGGGACGGCGAGGTGACTTGCCCATGAAATATAAAACAAAAGGAACCAAAGAAACAAACAACAAAGGTTATGTCAAATTATAAGAAAATAATCAAATTAAAATTATGCAATCCAATCTGCAGCTGAAATTGTATGGCACCGGCAATGGTTGTGCAAATCCAATCTGCTGCTAAAATTATATGGCACCGGCAATGGCTATGCGACTCCAAATTCAATCTGCTGCTAAATTGTATGGCTCCGGCAATAAATTATAAAATTATGTCGCATATGCAAAGGCATTGCGAAATAAAGATGTCACCGATCAAGTGGTATGAATTTAACTTGCTTTCATCAGTCAGCAGTATAGCAGTTTATTTCTATAAAAAATGTTACAATAAATACATATTCACATACAAGAAAAATATGACACACTTACCGCAGTACGTTCTTCCACTTCCTTGGCTGATCGGTGACTGAATTGAAAATACCTATTTTCGCGACTATTTATCTTTTCATTAGCAAACGGTTAAACGATTTCCATTTACCGTACAAGCTTGGAAGTTGGAAGAATGCACTGCAGTTTACAAAAACACCAAACAGGAGAAGCGGTCACCTTGACTAAACAAGAAATAAGCGAAACGAACAGTTGAAATTTATGCATGTATATTGTACTTACGTACATATGTATGTTACAGAATTTTAGTTGGCATGAACAGCTTTAAAATGTAAAGAATATGAAACAATAAAACATGAAAACAACAAACCTTAGTATGTGCATATGCCTGTAAACAATGGTAATTTCAAATATGGTTGTGCGTAAGTATGTAGACAAATTTAAAGCAGGGATTCCCAACACCGAGGTCAAAACGCGTCTTTTGATACCTTTCCCGATAACTTCGGACGTGTTTTAGCAGTTGTCTCCTAAAGTAAACAATTACCAAAATTTGTTTCATAGCAATTGCATTTGAAATAAATTTGAATTATTGAATATAAAAATAAATATAGGGAGTAGGATTTTACGTAAGGATAATAAAATTGCAGAAAAAAGGAGATATGCATGTGAATATTATATCAATAAATCATTAATATGGGAAGAATGCATTTTGCCGTCGGCAAATCACACATTCATATTCCCATATCATCCACCAAAAAGTGTGCATGCGTAAAGCTACCGCGCACGCACATATTTGTGTACATACATATGTCCAAAAAAACAAACAAACGTATGCGCACAATCACACATAAATACCTACACATGTCCTCACATCCCCCTCTAATGCATGTGCTGTCCGCAACTACCATCATACAAAAACAAAAACCATCTCTACGCACAGTCGCAGCAGCGAAATCTGTCCTACAAATCTGTCGTCATAAATACAACAATAACTATTTCATTCATAAATCAAATATTTCCTGATCGACAAAATTAAAATCTGACAAAAATCTTAATTTCCAACTTCAATTCATATTGGGGGTATTCAGTGACGGGGTAAACTTAAATTCAACTGGGCATATTTGCTACAAATTTTTAATTTAGGAACTTCATAGGTACTTTGCTAGGCAACCAGCATTGTATATTGGATAAAATTCTGACCCACCATACAGAAAGTCCCAAGTACAGGTACCGGGACAGGTAACATGAAGAAATTGAAAGTAAGACACGAGATATATATATGCAATATGTTGATATTATTACTATATATACCAATATATTGGAAATCTTTCTAAAAATTTAAACAAAAAAATACAGATATTGACCAGCAATTGGTATAAATCTATACTAAAACACGAAAAAGCTATTATTCAAAGTTTTCTATATATTTTTCATATATTTCATACAAAATTGGCATTTTTATTTTAAACGTGCCAAAGTACGCAGTATATGTCGTTTGTTAAATTTTGGAGCTTTGTGATGAGAGCCCTTAAAAAAGTAGATCGCAGTAGCAGAGCGACTGATTTGCTTGACAATGTTGTACTAATTATCAATTTTACCCTTTCGGCACCAGCTTCCTTTGTGACTGCCTTTTGCAAATTTGGATATTTTCGAGACTTCTATGGTATTAACAATTTCTGAAATGTAAAATAAAAGCGTAGTCAACCGACTAGCTATAGTCCTGCCAAGTTACAAACCATAATAAATGAAAATAGTACGGATTTTGCGTTTTCACTAGTAATTTATTTAGTCCCCCTTTTCTTGCATTTTACTAGAAGCGGAACGGCAACATTGTTCTTCACTGTCGCGCATGCATATGTATTTATGTGTGAATGTTCATATTGCATGAATGAAGGTGTTATGTGGAATTTCAGCATTTTCGCTATGTCTATGAAAATTCAGAACATTCAACAGAGTTTTCGCGAAATTTAAATGCTTGCACATATATCCTTCATCCATTCAACGATGCCAGCAGCCTTGGACATACAGAAATATGTACATACATATATTAGATGGCATAATACGTATTGACGTTTGTACGTACAAAATTATGTGATAATAAACATTTTCTTATCAAATCTGATTATGAATGAATCTTTTTTTGGATAAAATTATTATATTAGTGTTATTATAAAAAATAATAGGTTATGGTTAGGTATGAATTTTTTAAAAAAAATAGGTGAAAAACTAGATTACTTAATTTAAATAAAATTCGAAAATTGCCATTAGAAGTAGGTATGGCTTTTTTGAAAACTATGGACTAGTGATTTTTTTTTTGAAAATTTAATTGAAACTTGGTTGATAATATAAAATTATAAGGTATGAATTTTTTCAAAAAAATAGGTGAAAAAATAGATTACCTAATTTAAATAAAATTCGAAAATTGACATTAGAAGTAGGTATGGCTTTTTTGAAAACTATGGACTAGTGATTTTTTTTTTTGAAAATTTAATTCAAATTCGGTAAAAAAATATAAAAATTTTAAATTAAATAAATGAAAAGTTATAATAATATTATTGAAATAGTCTGTACATTCAGCTATTTGATATCTATTTCTACTTTTTCACATATATACATATGTATAGCAGAACACTTTGCAATCAAATATTTCATACTTGTAAGCATGCCTTGCATATCTTGAAGCATGCTTTTCATATCTAGTTGAAAATTTTATTTTTTTTTTCAATCTAAAATGCCTTTCCTAGTTAAAAAAAAGTATCAAATATTAATCTATCTCTCTATGGCGCGATATACAACAGGTATATCATCATAAACCTCCTAAGAGATTTTTGCGCCAAGCTTCTCTTCCAATTTGTGGTGCGCCGATTTGAATTTTCCCTGCAAATTGGTGGGACCTACAGTTTTTTGCCGACTCCGAACGGCATCTACAAAGGAGACGAATTTTTTGCTGAGAAGCCTGTCATGGCAGAAATACACTCGGAGAGTTTGCCAAACCACTGCCGAGGGGCGACCCCGTTTTGAAAAACTTTTTTTTTCAAATCACTTTTGATGTTACCTGTACCAGGGCTCGAACCATGGATCTTCGGTGTGGTAGGCCGGCAACACTACCTTCACACCACGGCGGCCGCCAATTATCAAATATTAATAAAAAAAGGGAAAACAACATTTTTGTTCCTTTTGATGGGACTTGAACCTGGGTCTGGTAAGCCAAGCCACCATATCAAATGGAAGTTTGCACGCATATTTTGTAGAAATAAAAATAAAAATATCTTCAAATATCTATTGGAAAACATTTTCAATTAATAAAATGAAAATATTCCAATATTTTGATATTTGGCATATTTAATATTTTATTTCCATTAAGTTGATCAATTTGCACAAACAACATTGTTCTTCACTGTCGCGCATGCATATGTATTTATGTGTGAATGTTCATATTGCATGAATGAAGGTGTTATGTGGAATTTCAGCATTTTCGCTATGTCTATGAAAATTCAGAACATTCAACAGAGTTTTCGCGAAATTTAAATGCTTGCACATATATCCTTCATCCATTCAACGATGCCAGCAGCCTTGGACATACATACAGAAATATGTACATACATATATTAGATGGCATAATACGTATTGACGTTTGTACGTACAAAATTATGTGATAATAAACATTTTCTTATCAAATCTGATTATGAATGAATCTTTTTTTGGATAAAATTATTATATTAGTGTTATTATAAAAAATAATAGGTTATGGCTAGGTATTTTTAAATAAAATTCGGAAAAAATATATAAATTTTTTCAAAAAAATAGGTATGATAAAATAGATTACTTAATTTAAATAAAAGTCAGCAATTGCCATTAGAAGTAGATATGGCTTTTTTGAAAACTATGGACTAGTGAATTTTTTTTTTAAATTTAATTGAAAGTTGGTTGATAATATAAAATTATAAGGTATGCATTTTTTCAAAAAAATAGGTGAAAAAATAGATTACCTAATTTAAATAAAATTCGAAAATTGCCATTAGAAGTAGGTATGGCTTTTTTGAAAACTATGGACTATTGACTTTTTTTTCGTAAATTTAATTCAAATTCGGTAAAGAAATATAAAAATTTTAAATTAAAAAAATGGGACTTGAACCTGGGTCTGGTAAGCCAAGCCACCATATCAAATGGAAGCTTGCATGCATATTTTATGGAAATAAAAATAAAAATATCTTCAAATATCTATTGGAAAACATTTTCAATTAATAAAATGAAAATATTCCAATATTTTGATATTTGTCATATTTAATATTTTATTTCCATTAAGTTGATCAATTTGCACAAACATAATAGGGAAATATCCTCAACTTCATGAAAACGCAATGTCCGGAAAGACTCAACTTCATCAAAAAGTCAATGAAGTCAGATACTCAAAATAAAAATTTGCTACTCATTCGATCAGCTGATATTTGGCAAAGTCACTCTAAATAAATTAAGAAAATGCACAAAAGGGAATGCTTGAAACCTTAATAGATATCGGCGAGCAAGTGTGGCGAGTAGCTCTGCTCGAACATACGTGTTGGTGCCTCTTATTCATACATGCTCTTTGATAGAAGCTTCGCTGGCACGTTGCGGTTACCAATAAATTATTTCTCATATTGCGCGAGTTACCAAACAATTTTTCAAACATTTAAAAAAGTTTTACTAATTAAATAATAACTTATAATTATTGCAATTACACACTTTCTTCTTTTAATACAAATGGATTGTCTGATCTCTTTCGTACGCACCTGAGGCTAATCAGTTTCAAAGCGCAAATATGTCGTCTTACCTCCCTAATTAAGTTACATAGAAACCTTAGTCGGTTAAATGCTACAAACCTACTTTACAACAGCAACAAATATCAAGTAATAAACTTGGAAAGCAGTACTCATACTCGCTGGGATATTTTTGTGACTTTTTTTTGGCTTAATTACTCAACCCAAAGTAATTCACTACACACCAACGCCTCCGTTATGTGCTGTGTCAATACTTTGACACAAATGAAAACTTTACAATTTACCAATGAAGGAAGTCTGAGAAATTGGGGAGGCACCAGAGGACAATAACTCAAGTGACCAAGGCAAAATAAACGCCAAGTATCGCGTGAGTATGACGTGCCGGCGCGCACAGGGAGGGCGGGGAAGATAGAGACAAAAAACCAACAGAGCTAATTCTCAGAAGCACACATTATTGTGAAGAGCTCACTGACGCACGTGCGGCAAGCTAGTTGATTAAGCTGAATAAAAATATTTAGCTAGTAAATTTGATTTTTAGTATTGTAAATAAGCTTTATATTAGTATTTGAAGATACTAAAATAATATAATAAGTACCTGGGTGACCGAGCCTTGCTCGGTATTTTTCGAATTTGTCGCATAACCTTACTTACCAAGAGCGCTCAGATAGAGCACCGAGATAGTGGTCGATATAAGAAGGAATAATTAAAATGCAGTCAGGTGGCAACCCTAGGTGGCAATCCTACTTAAAAATATTCTGGTTGGTATACGGCCTCAAATACCTTCCGTTTGATACCCATATTGCCATATATTGTTTAATATTTAAAAAAAATCCGGAAAGGTGGCAATCCTCTAAAATTCCTTTTGTGGCAACATCCAAGTAGAAAATCTTAGAAGGAAGCATACTACCCATCTACCAAATTGCATCGAAATCGGTTTAGCCGTTCCCGAGATAGTGGTCGATATCTGAAGGAATAAATAAAATGCGGTCAGGTGGCAACCCTACTCGAAAATACTTTGGTTGGTATACGGCCTAAAATACCTTTCATTTGATACCCATATTCCCAGATATTGCTTAATATTAAAAAAAAATTGATATAGTTGGCAACCCTGTGAACCACCCCAAGAGGCAACACCAAAGTAGAACCTCTTAAAACAAAGGATACTACACATATACCAAATTTCATCCAAATCGGTTAAGTTGTTCCTGTGATAGTAGTGGATATACAAATATACAACTATACAAATATATAAGAATAACTCGTTTAAAGTTATAAGATAATAACAGCTATAATACTAAGCCTCTGAGTGTCCCCCGCCCCCAATGACTTTTCCGTTATTATCTTTAAATGAAAAGGTGACAGCACTTTAATTTTTTAGCCATATCTCATGTTCAAAATCAGTGAGCGAATGCGATTAAGAGAAAAAGATGGGGTAGCGCTATCTCATCGATCTACGGGTGAGCTGGTTCAATGAATATTTAAATGGGAAGTGAACGAGTGTCATAAATAAAAAAATTGTATTGTTTTTGGATTGCAATGGATTAATTTTTACTCTACGCATTTTTTCTTCAATTAACTCTTTTGATTCGTACACATTTAATAACGTGTGAATAAAATAAATATTTTTTTAGACTTTACCGGTTTTCCTTAGAAAATTTAAGCAAATGAGTCTCTTAAAATTGAAGAAGTTTAGATAAATTTTTGTTTTTTTAAATTTTTTCCAAGCAAGCGGCAAATTGACGAATAAAAAGCGCCCATTTGCAGGTTGTTAAACAAAAAGTAATCTTTGGTCTTTGTTACATAGGGTAATAAGCTACTTCAACCAAAGACAGTTTCTCTGAAATAATGACATAATTTTCTTTTAACTTACTAAAAGGGGAGGTCACTATCTCTTGGTGTTTTTTACTGCTATCGTTTAGGCATTACCCCTTATAACTTGAGAAGAGATATCAGTTTATTATCCCCTATCAAGTTAGGCGGCTTCTGACACTTGGAGGCAATATCTTGCCTACCACAAGGAAGGCCTTATGTTCCCGTGTCGGGACATCAAAATGTCTGGAACATTTTTCTTATTTGTTGTTAGTGGTTGGCAACCCTCATATGCCTAGCGGCAACACACTACAAAATTGGAAGAGAAGCTCGGCCTTAGTATCATCGAAGGTAAACGGGATGCCGAGAAGCGTGAATTCTCACGGGCGTGAGATACGGGCTACCAGGCATAATTCCCGAAAAGTCTACCAAAACTAGGGCAGATTGTGGAATTTTTCCAGATGGCGGCGAATTGGTTCCGGGCCAGAATGGTGACTTAGCAGCAGACGTACTAAGCGCACTTAAGGCATGGAGGGAAGACTTCTGCTCTAGACGAAGAAACATTGGCGTTGGCAAATATGTTATATCAAACGACTATGGTAAAGTGAGGATGAGATTATGCTGGCGTAGAAATAATAAAGCTCCTGCAAAGGACGAACTAGCCGCTGAGCTTCTCAAATGCTGAAGTAAAGCTTAGAAGCATTTACAATTCTTTCGATTCAAAAATAAAAAAGATTCTTTTTGCTTGATAAAATGGTGAAGGTGATCTAGGTCAGGTATGATAGCTGTCCCAGCTTTAAGGGGCACATCACTTGGACATATATGTATACGCTCCGTTGGGATACTACATTTACAACGGTGATACGAAATTACTGAAAATTATTTATAAAACCGCTGCGTAGCGCCAATAAAATTCCGGATAAGGCAGACATAAATTTTAGATATATCCGCCGGAGACAGAAAGACATTCAAACTTCAGATGTATACACCTTGTCCTGGCAAAAGCAGGGCAGCTGAGCTTGTAGTGACCTGATGAGTCCACCTCACCATCCCCCAAGCAGCTTAAATAGCTGGGATTATCCACCATATTCAAAAGCACCGCATGGACCTCTCTCGGACAGTGATCAGTTAACACTCCAATTACCGTAGAGAGATGGAACTTAATGCATCCTATCAGTTCCGAAGGCCTTCTTGGTAATACAACAGGCCAGCAGAATTTTGACACCTGTAAAGAGGAGGTGTCAGTCCAGCGCTTACTTAGCTGATCCAAGGGCCACCTGTCCAAAATTAGACTGCAGGTAACGAGCGGAAATTGCAGTGCCCTGGAACTAACCACTGCCAGTTCACGAGTACCTGCTCTGTATAAAATATCTGCATGAATTTCTAAGGATTTCACAATTCACAATGGCCTGCCACCTAGATATTTCTAATCTAAAAATATTTAGATGGGACCCTTAGCAATGCCAAACAGTTGCTAACTGTCTTCAACAGTACCTTAATTGCCGCTTGACTGTCCGAGTAAATATTAAATTCCTTGACAGTAACAGCGCTGAACACCATCCCATCCACCGCATCCTTTATGGCGATAATTCCGAGTTCCTGACCGAAAATATTATTGCCACCAAGTTTTCGGTCCAGCTTTGACCAACCCATAAACAGATTCACCAGACCCCTGCCCCAGATAAGTTTTCCGTCCCGCATCTGTACTTTGAAGCATATACTTGAAAATAATCACGACCAGAGTAGAGACAGTGGCGCAGTGATCTGTCCTGCCAGAGATGATTTTGAAGCTATATAGAAGGTAAGCTAGAAAATCACCAAGTTTTTGTTGACAAAAAATAAAGAGCTTTATGCGAAATTTGAAGCTTTGAGCCATTTCATTTATTGGGGCATCTTTGAGTTAACAAAGATTTTCAACTGAGAATCAGTCTTGCCAATAAGCGGTTCTTTGGACTTTTTTCGATTTCGTCCAAGATTTCAAGCCTTACATCAAAACAGGTATGATAAGAGACTTTTTAATCGTAATCTTTGTTCGTTGAGAGAGAAATTTACTTTTCGGTGTTAACGTTCCTTCACAAATAAACGAAATCCCCCAGAGTTTAACTCTGCGCTATCATAGTGCAGCCAGTTAAATCCCAAAGGATTTTGCAAGCTAATTCATGCTATGTGATTGGGCGCAGAAAGTATTCGTCTATACAGCCGATTTTGTTGGAATCATAAGATTCAAACTTTCCACTTTTGTCAAACTAAATCATAACTTTTGCCTTATGTACGCCATGCTGCTTCTTCTATAATATACCAACATTATGATTGTTAAGTATTCAAGACTAAAATAAACTTTCCCCCGCAAATTCCGCTGAGCTAACAAGAGGTTTATTCACTCATCTGCAACAAACTCACTAAAGTCCACATGCAAACAAAGCGGTGGCGATAAACTCTTAGTGTAGGTGTGTATGCAGGGATAAGTATTGCTTAGCAGAAAGAGAATGAGGCAAGGTTTAGGGCGTCATTCAAAATCTAAAGCATTCATGCAAAACAATTTGCTGTAACCAAAGCAACTACGTTCTCCTGCTCTGTTACTTTGCTTCATAAATTGGCTGGATTTCCTTTGTTTCCTTCTTAGGAAAGTATGTCGGTATATCCGCTAAGTCAGTGCTGAGCTTCTAGATGGCGCACCTGCCAAGTGATTTAGGTAAAGTCAATCTGGATTTTTTTAGTTATTTTTTTCTGTTGCTTACCTTCCTATTACTAAGGTATCGCGTTTGTTATTGTTGTTTATTACTTAGTCGTTAGTTTATTGCGAAAATTTTCGATTTTTTTATAGTTTACTTTTTGATTCTATTGTTGCTTTCTTACATACATTTCACGAAAGTTGTTAAGTGCAATTTAATGATTTAAAAATAATTTTTTTGAGAATAATGAGTTTGTTGTCAGTATTCGATGTTGTAAAGGAAAGTTAATTTCTGTAAGTTTCTTTTATTTGCTTTCAGTACATCAACAAGAAAAGATAGGAAAAAAGAAAAAGAAAGTTTGAGTGTGGGTGAAAGCGAGCTTTAAATGCGCAGCTGTTTGAAAGTAGGCGTGGTGGATTGTTAACTGCTGCTTTTACTTATGTTAACAATGTTAATTTGAAAATAATATATCAATAGGATGAAATAATATCACCAAAGATTTTGTATGTTCTTTCCTCCTAACTTTATTAAAATAGTGGGCGTGGTCAGCAGATGATTTTGCTGGGTTTCCCTGGCCATAGTTTCCATAACAATGATATACCTCATACCAAACTTCGTGATTCTATAGTTAACGTTTCTGAAGTTACTAGCAGTCACGCCCATTTTAAAAGTTTTGCAACAGTCGTTTAAAGAATGATTAAGTCAAAAAAATTATGAAATTTTATAATTGTAGCTTTTATAAATATATTATATTACTTTATCTCTCTGTGGCGCGATATACAACAGGTATATCATCATAAACCTCCTAAGAGATTTTTGCGCCAAGCTTCTCTTCCAATTTGTGGTGTGCCGATTTGAATTTTCCCTACAAATTGGTGGGACCTACAGTTTTTTGCCGACTCCGAACGGCATCTACAAAGGAGACGAATTTTTGCTGAGAAGCCTGTCATGGCAGAAATACACTCGGAGAGTTTGCCAAATCACTGCCGAGGGGCGACCCCGTTTTGAAAAACTTTTTTCAAATCACTTTTGATGTTACCTGTACCAGGGCTCGAACCATGGACCTTCGGTGTGGTAGGCCGGCAACACTACCTTCACACCACGGCGGCCGCCAATTATTACTTATATTACTTATATTATTACTTATATATATATTACTTTATACATTCTTCGAAATTTTCGATATCGAAAAAGGGAACCATGTCCGATTTAGTCCAACTTTAATACCAACCTACCTTGGCCTATTTTTCTTTCAGATATCTCATTTTTTATGCAAGTTATCGTTTGAACGGGCGCGCAAACTGACACGTCCTAATCGATTCCTCTGTTCATTCTAAGAACTTTTCCATACGGAACTCTATATATATTTCGATTATTTTATACCGTTACAAAGCTCCGTTATATGGACAAAACTATAATACCCGTGGAAACGATAACTTGGGTAAAAATTGACCGGCTACTCTCTGGCCAAGGTAGATAGCTATTTAAAATGCGTTAAATCAAACTATAACCACCCGGATTTTTTCGATATCGAAAATTTCGAAAAACGCATAAAATGAGATAATTAAATAATAAAAGCAGATATAATAATGACATTTGGTATCTTTTTTGAACTGATTATTTTTGAAAAAGGGAAGTGGCACCGCCCACATCTAAGTGAAGAAATCTTCATATTTCGACTTTAATTAACTTCAGAACCGCTTGTGCTAGAATAACGAATATAGTAGGATGTATACTATGGTTGTGGTAAATACATACGCAATCGAAATCGCTTTTTAACCAAGCCTATTTTTTCATAAAAGTTATCTCAACAGGAGGTGGGAAGACTGAACTAGCCATATCTCATTGAGTGATCTAAGTCCATTGATATTATTTGGTAGCTACATTCATTTCCTTCTTCGGTTTATGATTTTTGTAAAGTTTTGGAAAGTGGGCATGCCACCGCCAAAGAAACTTGATACGAGGTATTGTATGGACGTGTAGAGTACACCCACGGAAAATAAGCTAACTCGGTGAACGACCGTACCTACTTTTGTACTAAAGTTTTCTAAAAGGGAGGTCGGAAAACAGAACATGCCATGTCTCCTTCACTGATGGAGATAGAATGTTAGAATTGGTAGTTATAGTGATATGATGATCTTATTAATGTTTTTTTGGAAAATGAATAAATATTTTGGAAAACGGGCGTTTCACACACACAGCTGGGTATTCCATGTTTGGTTCCACCCGAAATTACATTACTTTACTTGTTTTTTTGTTTGGAAGTATCTAATATCTTCTTTTAATCCAGTAGATCTAAGAAGAGGATCTCCCAAAGGGATGATTAAGAGAGTGATCTCTTTGACATCCTTTTGGAAGAATCGAAAAGAAAAGAAATTTTCAACAAATAGAAAAAAATGTTCAACAAAAGAAAAAGCGGAAATTGTAAAAATCATAAAATACAGGCCCGATGCCATGTTTGGCCAGCTAAATGGTCAGTTTAATTTTTGTTTTTTAATGCTATGTATGCCCTTATTGCTAATATGTCAGGATTTATGACTTATCTTCCATTGCTCGCTTACGAGTTTTAAAATTAATTCTGCATTTCCTTAGATAGAAAGGTTGAGGCATGATTCTCCAAAGATTTGGAGGAACATGAAATGTTTCCCTCGTTATTCCTCTAGGAGGTTTTCTAAATTGTTTTATTTTGTTTTGTTGTTTTTCCGACAGAGTGAAAAATTGATGTATATTGGAACGATTTTCCGTCATCCCTTGTCAAATTTGGTTTTGAGACAAACCGGTTTCGGCGTTGTGCCATTATCAGTGTCGATTTTCGATCTTATATGTTGTTGTCGTTTTGTCTTGTATTTATAGTAGGCAGCAGGTAATGTCAGCATGGGTGTCTGTTTGTGTACGTGTGTGTATGTGTTGTGTGTGTACATTCAGAAACGGGGGTGGTTTGCACCGATCGGTTTTTGTGTGGTTGACTGAGGCAGGTAAAAGTTGGTGATTTTTGTTGTTTGACCTTTTTTACTCGTTTTTTGTTTTTGATCATTTGCTGTTTTGTGTTTATTTGTCGTTGCGGGTGTGTTTGTTGTACCTGAGTGATTGCTTTGTTTTTTGTCTCAAAACCAAACTTAACAAGGGATGACGGAAAATCGTTCCAATATACATCAAGTTTTCTAAATTCTTCAAAGCTTCCCCCGTACTCGATTGATATTTATAAAAAAGTAATAGCAAAAACTCAATTATTGTTTTTTGGGACGTGAAAGGGAGATTTTCTATTAGTCGCCCTCCTAGGACATGTAATGCTAAAAGGGATTATACAAAATTATATGGTTATACATAGAAGTATAGGGAGTAATAGGAAGTAATCCCATACTCGCAAGGGAGTGCTCCAAGATTAACAAAACGATGATCCCTGGTTCTACTGGGAGTATATTAAACTGGTCAATTTTATTGAAATTTGTTGAAAATTGAAGCCAATGCTTTATAATCAGTAACATTTGACATATTTCCCCATTGTGAGTAGCATGCAATTGTATTTGAAAATAAATCAAATTATTCTTTCAAATTGTATCGCTTTTATTTATTTTTATTTGATAAATTTTTTGCTTGCAAGTAACCGGCGTATATATTTTGTTGCATGATAGATGCTGGTGTATATTAAATTTAGAGTTTATCTTTAGCTTCCTTGTTCGCCATTGATACACATCTATGTACGTACTATATAACTCTTTTTGGCACAAACCTTCTTTGACGTAAGTAGAAGACGTACTGCGTAACTTTTCGAAAATTGGCAAAAAACAATATAGAGTGGATGCCAATTTTCGTTGCCGTTTGACCTTGACTTTCAACTCTTTTACTCCTAAAATATGTACGAATATTGATTTGTACAATGTGCAGTAGCAAAAGCAACTGACATTCTATTTTGCTTTCCAAAAATTCTATTTTGCTTCTGGAGGCACATAGTTTGGCGATAAAGTGGCTGCGGGTACGCTGTGAGCGTAATGCAATTGGATTTGTATATTTGTATGTTTGTGTACTTAAATCGGTGAATTACTATAAACTAGAGTTCGCCCAGTGGTTGAAATTCAACCAATAAACTTTATTTTATTTTATTTTTTTGCTGTAGGTATGTTTTATCCGCCTTTTTTTCTTCCTTTCTATGTCGTTCCTTTCCTCTAACATATTTTTATTTTCCTTAATTTCTTTTATTACTCTCTTATTTTATTTTTTACTTTCCTCAAACTTCTTTTCCTTTCCCTTCCCTTCCTTTTATTTTCTTTCTTTCCCCTTCGTTTTCTTACCTTTCCTTTAATTCCCTTTCACTTCCCTTCCTTTCATTTCCTTACCATTCCTTTCCTTCCTTTAATTTTCCTTTCTTTCCTATCCTTTCCATTCCTTCCCTTTCCTTCCTTTCCTTTCCTTTTCCTTTTCTTTCCTTTCTTTCCTTTAATTTTCCTTCCTTTCAATTCTTTTCCTTTCCTCTATTTTCCTTTAATTTTCTTCGGTGTTTAATACTCTTTATGAGTAATCATTTATTTTATTTTTGTAAACCCTGTTTGTAGGTATCAGCAATGAATTTTACATATTTGCTCATATTTTACATTGCTTGTTTAATGTATCCAACAAAGCAACTTTTCGTGCTCTCAGGAGAGCAGCTGACACTGGGCATCGTAGCCAGTAATCAATACAATAACAACAACTAAAGCAAAAATGCATGACACAACAGAGTATCTATAGTGCGAATACTTATTTTTCATTGGTCCACTACAAACTCTTCGCACTCACAGTGAGAGCCGACCACACGAATAACACAAAAACATGCATGGTCTACTCACACGACTACGGCTCTTACTTTTTTCCTACAAAGCAACTCCTCGGACATGCTCACGATTCAGCATAGTACACAAAAAGCAAGTACACACACACACAGCGTGTCTATAGTGTGAATAAGTAAATGTGTAGTGGTGTGACTTTTGTGTTAAATTTTATATATTAAAATGATTTTTTAAATTTTTTTTATTTACGGATGAAAGTACGCCTCAAAATTTCCTATCTATACATATATAATTTGTATACCTTAGAATTATAGTTTAGCAGAAAACGGTTCTACATTACATTAATCTTGTCTATTTATATATAAGATTACTATAAATACTATAAATCACACCTGATTTTTTTTTCGAAACCTGGAGGGTCTTTCATCATTACGACAGCAAATACTGTAATATGACGAAAATATAAGATGTTTGGCATACCTTAAAAGTACGAGATCCCTACTATTATCCTGGGATATATAATCCCAATAATGTTTTTAAGTGGGATGTATACGTCGCAATAATGCTGAAAGGACTAAGGAAATTAAATAAGAACTTTTAATAAAAAACTAAAAAAATTCACATTTTATTGATTTTTCTTTTACAAATTTAACTAAGCTGTGAAATTAAGCAAAAATTTTGAAACATAAAGCGTTGTTGCATCCAGAACAGACATATTTAGTCCTGGTTTCCTTATTTGGTGAGGTACAATGTACGCATCAACGACGAGAAGGCTGTTCAATAGGGAGATTATCGCCTATATTAAGATGTTCCGCTCGTGATCGCTTTGCGGGTCTTCCACCACATTGACGTGTTGTGAGCTTTTTGTATTTTATACCTTCAGTTATCATCGACTCGGCTAAGGGCACAAAAAAATTAATGAGGGAATTTGACGGTGCATGAATATTATCCATGCGCTAACCACAGCTATCATACCAATTTAAAAAAATAGTTTTTTCCAACATTTTCACATTAAAATACAACGCGTGACTGTTTAGTATTTGAATCCTGCAATACGTATAAGTAGGCTTTTTGGGAATATTTTCCGAAAAACGACGAGCTATGTAGCGCAATGAGGTAATCCAATAAGAACTTCCGCATCTTTTTCTATGGGCATTTTATACCTTGGCTAAAAAATGACTCCGTTGGTCAAAGTAGTCCAACTACATTTATTGCCAATTGCTTGATCCTCAATACTCTCCAGCGAATCAAGGTGAAGATTCATCATTGTATATAGCTTGTGCTAGAGGGTCTTCCACATCTTCGTCATCATCATTTGATGATACATAGCTAGACTCGGATGCACTAAAGTCATCGCCCATAGATTTACTCTTGTCATCTACAAAATAGTTCTCAATTTCAGGCTCATCAAATTTCCTCCTTCAAGACATCTACAAGTATAAACCAATATTGGGATGTTATTATCCCACTCAAATATGTTATTGGGATTATATGTCCCAATGTAGTTATAAATATAAAAAACTTACATTTATCAACTCAATTTCTTAAGAATTTTGGATCAATAATCTTTAGCCACACTCGAAGTTTCAAGCACGAGGAATTTCCTGGAAAAATAATGCTACTAGTTGGACGTTTCACATTGAAATACAACGCGTGGCTGATTGAAGTGTGCGACTTGTCTTTGCCAAACATTCGATTAGCATGAAATTTATTTCAATACTAACGAGATCGATTTATTACTCAAAAAAGAAAACTGCGCGCTTTAATTGGAAATATTTCAATGCCTAATTGGAAGAAAAATAAAAGTTATACACAAGTTTGAAGTTGTCAGGGACATATGGTCCCAGTAGGGGCGAAAGCGTTAGAACAGTTAAAAACAAGTAAGGAGAATGTTGTCTTCGACTGTGCCGAAGACTTTATATGGAATGCCGGAGGTTTGGAAAACTTTTCAAATGAAAAAATTCAACCAGGGTTGCTATATATTTTTCGTAGTTTTATTAAGTTTTATAACCTCGAAAAAGAGTAAGTTTTATTTTCAGTCCCTGGTAAAAAGGATCCCACACATTATTTTAGATATCTATGAATAATCTGTAGTTAATTTTTTAATATTTCTACTCGTCAGAACGCACGTTTTATTGTAGCTTGAAATTTTAAATTTTTGATATATTCTAATATATTTTACTTACTAGCTTATACAATACTAAATGGAATAAGATAGGCAAAAATAGATTTCTGTGCAAATTTATTATGTACATATATGAATTTTCTTCATCAGCACCATAGCAATTGGCATACTAGTCAGCCTGTGCATCAGGAAATATACCATATATAAATACCAGTTGGCATACTAGTCCTTACATACATCAAGATCATACCATTTACTGTACAACTTTTTAGTAGGTTAGGTAAATTTGGGTTGAAAAATACACGAAAATGGCCAAATTAAATTACAAACTATTTTATTGAAAACTCAGTTATCAGATATAAAATATGCGTCTATCAAAATAAATATTATTTTACTATATTAATTGAAACAAGTTTTAATCAAAATATAGTCGGTATCCAAAAGTAATTTTACCCGTGGAAAACGTTTATAAAAAGTCCTTTTTTGCTTTTATTGATAATAGGCAATTTTTGAGTGAGTTTTAGAATTGATTTTAGAGGCATCAATTTTAAAATCTGCTTAAAAAATTTTAAAATTTCAATATTAATCTCAAATAGAATTTAATCCATACTTGTGAAAATATCTTCATATAAAATGAAAAAAAATCCAACGAAAAGATTAATTTTACCTGAAATAACTATGCAGATAACACGTGTTTAGAATTGTAGTACATGTGTGTTCTTAGTAACTAAATTTTTTAAGAGGTTCGCTATTTTTCAGTTCACAGTTTCGCAGCAAATACAACCTGACAAATATTTTTGATTTAATATTTTATTTATTGAAACTGCATTTCACAATCACAACTAGTCAAACCTCAAAAAATAACAAAAATTCAATATTTCTTTTATGCATTATTTTCAAACTCTTTCTTCAGAGAAAGTGAACTACGATTATTCAAAAAATTAATTTTATTTTCTTACACGAATGCTTTGATCACTAAAATGGTCTGATAGTTTCGTTTTCACTGTTCTTCGTGGTTTCATTTAAACACTCGTTGTTTGTTCGCTGCTGCGCTGCTGTTGCAGTAGCGATGCCACAAAAAAAAAAGTATGATTTTGCTGACATTGAAGTAAGTACATGATCTGCACGCTTAATTGTACTATTTGAAGCACGAAATTATCAAATATATTATTATTTCAGTATAAAAACGGTTAAAAGATTTAAGGTTTTAATCTAATTAAATTGACCTTTAAAAACTCAGAATATTGGTTAAACAGAAAATTAAAATATAAGATGGTGTCGTTTATTGAACGATTGCTGTCCGAATACTAAATTGTTTTTCTCTTCGCTCGTGTATGTATGCACATATCGACAGTTTGGAGGTTTGTTGCTACTTATGACAGCGGAAACGTCGCAGTCGCTCAGACCGGTATGAATAAGCCGACGAAATTCTAATTAACGAACTAGAATGTTTGCTGACTACTTTGGCAGTTGATTTCATTTAAAGTTCATTTAGGGTTTAAGAGCTTAAACATACAAATTTTCAACTACCTATTTACTTAAGTTGAGTGCGAAGGGCATACCTAAAGTCCCTGGTTTCAGCATGCTATTTGAACTTTTAAAAAGCTCTCCTGAAAATTTCGAAAACTAAACTTGAACTGTTATTACCTTTATGGCTCTGGAGCATTGTACGGTTTCATTCCAACTTAGATTTCCCTTTACTTGTTCCTTTTTAAATAACTCTTTTGCGCATTTTTTTATTGTTTACTCAAATCGTTCTTATCAGTGTGTGGCCTCCATACTCACACCCAGACATAAGTTGTAATACTTTACACAATAAACATTTACGCAAATACATAAATTGATTTGTTTACTTGATGCTGAAACTTAATAAGAATTTTATTTCTTTTTAAATGCAAATACTTCTTATCAATAGGAAGCTAGAGGAAGCGGCATTAATGTCGGTATGTAGATGTGCGCATCAGATGATGAAAGGAAAATTGTCACATGGGAATGGGTAAATAAGTTAAATTGATGAACGACTTTAGAAATGCAAGAGGTTTTGCTTTTGATAAATGGTTTTAGAGCTTTAAGTGTTTTTGAATTCAATCGCGACCTGGTAAGACACATAAGCGAATATATGTCAACCCGTTCAATATCAGTGTTTGTGATTGTATGAAGGTAAATCAGGGCCTAGTCCTATCTAATGTTTGATGTTCGACAATTACCTTTTACTACCAACAGCGGCGCTGTGGATTGGCGAACTCATCCTACAGTTTCTGTATGCGACTTTCTAACAGTTCTTCCAATATCTGTATTAAGTATAGAGAATGTATTGTTATCAGGAATTTATTTGTCGTGTTCTATCAGCGCTTTTCACAAAGGTCTTATTTGAGTGATTTTCGGTATCTTGGCAAGCCTCACTGAATCACGCGTATATTCAACCGACACGCAATGTTCTCGCCAAATTTGTTTGAAACACTGCGTATGGCCGCCGTGGTGTGAAGGTAGTGTTGCCGGCCTAGCACACCGAAGGTCCATGGTTCGAGCCCTGGTACAGGTAACATCAAAAGTGATTTGAAAAAAAGTTTTTCAAAACGGGGTCGCCCCTCGGCAGTGGTTTGGCAAACTCTCCGAGTGTATTTCTGCCATGACAGGCTTCTCAGCAAAAAATTCGTCTCCTTTGTAGATGCCGTTCGGAGTCGGCAAAAAACTGTAGGTCCCACCAATTTGTAGGGAAAAATTCAAATCGGCACACCACAAATTGGAAGAGAAGCTTGGCGCAAAAATCTCTTAGGAGGTTTATGATGATATACCTGTTGTATATCGCGCCATAGATAGATAGAAATCCGACGTATGTTTCTAAAGGTTCTTCCTTGAGTAGCAGTGGTTGAAGGCAAAAAAAAAACAGGTTATATCCATATATATATAAATTAAATGTCTTTTGTATGGCAGCGATGGATGTCTAAACGGCTATTGTGAAAAAAGTACTTTCTTTGGCCTTCTCTGTGGAAGGTTTTTCGATAAAAAAATATTCAAAACTTTTAGTTGTTGGTGCCAAAAAATGAAAACAGCTGAGTGTTCACGATTTCGCAATTTTGGTAAGTTCTCCATTGTATACCACCAAACTTCTACAAGGCTCAACCGATTTGCTTAAAAATTTAAAATATGTGTTGTTGCTATAGGGAACGTTTCTAATAAATTAAAGGTGGTGATGAGGGTTTGAACAAGGAATGGTTCTTAGTCACATGTGAGACCCCTTTGTCGAGATATTGACCAAAATGTGGACGAGGTGTGGCTGAATATGTTTCTAAGATATGGGTATCAAATGTAACGTGTTGATTAGGGTATTAGCAAACAATTGTTTTTGGGAATGGGAAAGGGATATGGATATAGTGATAGGGATTGGGTAAGATGAATAAGAGATAAACGAAATGAAAAAGGAGAAGCAGATGAAAAGGATGCAAACGAAGGTTAGCAGGCAGAAAAATATAGATCTAAGCGAGTAGGGAGAGTCAAGTAAATTTTTGGGCAGAACAACGTCAGATGGGTCTCTCGTCTTTCTATAAAATAAAATCTAGGACCCTCGGTAAGGTAAGTCAATCTAATATTTACTCTAACACGATTCAAAACGAATGGCTAAATATGCTCTTACCCTCACTAACTTGTTCTTAAATTAATAAATATATGTATATACATAAATACATTTATATATACCCAGTTGCATATGCGTTTTTCATTGCATCAATATAAAGCTAATCTGGCATCATGTCTCAATATCATCCATGAATCCAAGATGTTGTTCGGACTTGTGAATCGAAAGCTAATAAAGCAATATATATAAAATGTAAAAATAGTCGTGTAAGTATTTGTGTAGGGGTCACAAAAGCGTCAATGCACTACTGAAGCCCTTTATTGAACTACCCAGCAGTCAAGCTAAAGCGTTGTCAACTGTTCCTAAAACTAGTATGTATCCCAAGCGCAACTAGTTAATTAAATTGCTCCATATAAACAACAGCAAATTGTCAGAAATATTACAAATTTTATTTAATTTTTTTTATTTTATATTTTTTTTCTTTCATTTTATTTTATTTCATTTTATTTTATTTTATTTTGTGTTATTTTATTTTATTTTATTATATTTAACTTTGTTTTATTTTATTTTATTTTATTTTATTTTATTTTATTTTATTTTATTTTATTTTATTTTATTTCAAATTATTTTATTGTATTTTATTTTATTTTATTTTATTTTATTTTAATAGATTTTATTTTATTTTATTTTGTGTTATTTTATTATATTTTATCTTATTTGATTTTATTTTATTTTATTTTCTTTTATTTTTTTTCTTTCATTTTATTTTATTTTATTTTATTTAAAATTTTTTATTTTATTTAATTAAATTTTTTTATTTTATTTTATTTTATTTTATTTTATCTTATTTTATTTTATCTTATTTCATTTTATTTTATTTTTTTTTCTTTTTTTTTTCTTTTATTTTATTTTTTTTTATTTTTTTTTATTTTATTTAATTTTTTTTTATTTTTTTATTTTTATTTTTTTTTATTTTATCTTATTTGATTTTATTTTATTTCATTTTATTTTATTTTATTTTTTTTTATTTTATTTTATTTTATTTTATTTTTTTTTTCCTTTTATTTTATTTTATTTTATTTTATTTTATTTAAAATTTTTTTATTTTATTTTATTAAATTTTTTAAATTTTATTTTATTTTATTTAATATTATTTTATTTTTTAAAATTTTTATTTTATTTTAGTTTATATTAACTTGTTTTATTTTATTTTTTCTTATTTTATTTTAAAGTAAGTTATGAGGATTTTAAGGTAAAACGGCATATAGTTCAACCATTAATATTGCGTTTGGAATTCTTATAGATTTGCTGCTGTTAGGACTAGTTCAAAAACCATTTGTAAAAATAGTTATGACTCGTCTAAAGTCCTTCGTTATCTTCCCATCACAAGTTTTTATTGAAGGGCATTTATTAGCTGCATTTAGTGCACATACATTCATAAGCTTATGTGCTCAAGTGTACCCGAGTGGATTCCTTTTTATCAACAACTGCATCTACCCTTTGACATTTTCTTGACGCTTAACGACACTTAACGCTCTTATAACTTGAGTGCATTGAACGCGCGCTAAGCAGTAAATATTTGTGTTCTAGTTTTTGAGATCCCATAATGTGTTTTGCTAGTTTGATACAACATACACTTTAACTTGTTGCTTCTTTGAAAAATTTATCCTGAGCTTGTAGTTTTACTTGTACATTGTATGTATCGAATATAAATTTATTTACATACGCCCTTTTGCCGGAAGGATGAATGTTCAAATTTAAAATTTTGTATCAAATCTAATCTTCGGATAGAGAAAATCCTTGTATAGTCCGTACAATAAAATTTCAATATTTGGCATAATGAGCCAAATAACTGCTGCTTCTAATTTCTCCCTTCTAATTGGCAGGTTTTACCCCGATTCCAAAATGCATTTGCCAAGGCAGCTGAATTGAAAATATTAAATTTTGACTTAGAAACTTTTCCATGGCAGAAATACCCTCGGATTGTTGCCGACCACTGCAGAGGGGCAACCGTATCACTGTACTCTAATTTCTCCCCTTCCCAGCATTATAAAATTTAAGTAGACTTCAGGCAATATAGAATTTATTTAGGAATTAGCTTAAGGTAGCAGAATTAGACAGGGTTCCGGACCTTTTCAGAATAATTTCGGGATTGTATTTGGGACGATTTTAGAACACTTTTGGGGTGATTTCGGGACTCTTTCGGGATTAATATCCGGACGAAATCGGCATTATTTGGGGATCATTTCGAGACTATTTCTCTACTTTTCGAGACCTTTTCAAGATCATTCTAGTACTAGTTCTTAATTGTTTACGGAACTTTTCGGGACGATTTTCGGGATCAGTTTGGACCTATTTTGAGAACAATTGCAAAAACAATTGTCAAACGGTGTCGAAAACTTTTGAAATTTATACCGAAATGTTCCCAAAAACTCTCGAGAACAATCCATAACTTCTACTTCTAAGCTACACTGATGTCTCATATTATTTCTTCGAGATGCTCTTATATGTATAACGGAAACTTGAAAAAGGCTTTGCTTTACACTCAATTACTTTTCAAATAATAAAAACTAATTATGAACTCTTGGCAAAAATATTACTTCCTCTTGAGCGTGAGCCAACAATTTCCTGTACCCACTTTTCCTGACTATCATAAAATTCCAAGCATATAATTTTGTGTATGTATGTGTTTGTATGTATATCAATGTGTACGTCTACTTGTATGTTTGTATATTATTAAGTTTTAACTCTTTCAATGAGTTATTGCTCTACTGACTTAAATGCGCTTCAAATTTTTTATTCCGCTTTCAGCAGCTTTTTGTTCCCCATGTGAATATGTATGTGTTGGTGCATGCACAAGGATAAAGGCACATATTTGCATAGCTCCTACATATTTATATATATTAAATATATATATAAATAAGTCCTCAGCTGCATATGCAACCATACCATAAATACTGCATAAGTATGTTTAACGACAAGAGAATTTATGTCGGTTAATAGTTTGTTACGCTGTGACCTCATAACAATAATAATAACACTCTTGCCACTACTTCAATTTACTGTTCGGTGGATATTGCAACGGGTCTTTGACTATGGTCATCAACAGAACAAACAAGCTAGCAGCAAGCGTTCAAGCAATGAAACATACTGAGCTGATTGTACGTGGAGTATTTCATTCATATTATTATTAGGCGTCATCCGGTCGTCGTGAGCCTGAGCGAGATAAACCATTTTACATGTAAATGTAACAACAACGATTTGAGCCAGATAGATCCATATAGATGCCTGTCTCAATTTGGGAGCAAGATCACTTTGCTTGTTTCTTGTCTTTAGTATGAACACACTACCTTTTGATAAATCAAATTTTTTAATAGGAGATTAACATGTTCATATTGTAGTTTTTGTTTTATGCATTTTGCGGTAAGGCATTAATATATTATGAAGTTGTTCAGTTCCCATGAACATGAGACATACGAGGTGTGTTCAAAAAGTATCGCGAATTTTGTGTTTTTTCAAAAATTATTTATTTATTCATGAATATCTATTTTGTCCCCTTCAAAGTAATCCCCATGAGATATTATACACTTGTGCCAACGGTTTTTCCAATCTTCGAAGCACTTCAAAAAATCATTTTTTTGTTCATTTGTTCAGCTCCTCCTTCGATGCCGTCTTTATCTCGTCAAGAGAAGCGTAACGTCGTCCTTTCATGGGCCTCTTCAGTTTAGGGAACAAGAAAAAGTCACAGGGGGCCAGATCTGGGGAATACGGTGGCTGCGGCATCATTAGTGTGTTGTTTTTGGCCAAAAAGTCGCGCACAAGCAACGATGCGTGAGCAGGGGCGTTATCGTGGTGCAAAAGCCAATTTTTGTTCTTCTTTGCACATCTTCTCGGCCGTCTGAGAACATTTTGTACCACCGATAAACGTTGCTTCGGTCCAAGGTAGCTTCTCCGTATGCCACAGTCAACATTCGGAATGCATCCGCGCACTTAATTTCGTTTTTCACACAAAATTTGATACAGGTTCTTTGATCCATTTTTTTGAATAGGTAAAAATCGAAGACGATCCAAAACACGTGCAAGCAAAGCAGCTGTCAACAATTAACTGAACATTCAAAATGGCCGAGCTTGTCGGCATAAGTGAGAGACATGAGTACCAACATAACGCCACAAAAAATTCGAAATTCGAATATACGTAACCAGCGAAAATTCAAAATTCGCGATACGTTTTGAACACACCTCGTATTATGAAGTTGTTCAGTTCCCATGAACATGAGACATATTATTGATTTTTTTTTATTTCTATATTATTGACTGAAATATATATATTATTTAAATTATCATATTAGGTCTGTTCAATAACAAAAAATTATTACTGGAAATTACGAATTCTTACTAACTTTTTCTGTCAAGTGTTCATTAACTCAAAAAATTTGTAAGAGAAAAACAAAAAGAGAGCGTAAGAGTTTGAGAGGCTTACTAAATTTTCACTGGTAAATTTCTTGCTAGTAAAAATTTGTAAACTCAAAGAATTCGCTGTCAAACTTAAACTGAAATAAAATTAATAAATATTTTTTTTTTTTTTTAGTTCAAAACAGAAAATAAATTTTAACGTTGATGGATAGAAAAGGGAAAATGGAACACTTTCAATACGTAAGTACTAAATTATGTGATACAATTCAGTGTATTTGTAAAATCTTTACATGTTAGCTGTCAGAAGGACGCTACAACAGATAGAAAACGTAGCGCGGTGCCAGAAGGACAACTTGTTTCCCTAATCAAAAAATAAAAGGTGGTTATTTTTTTAATTAGTTTTTTAAATATGTCAATCGTTTGTTTGCTTACCAATTGTTGTTCATTTACTTTAATGTTAAATTTTTCTCTTCGAATGAAATTGCTCTTTATTTCACAGTAAAACTCTTAATTAAAGTATTTACTGGAAAAGTGAATGAACAAACCTATTATCATAGTATCCTTAAAACGAATTTCAGGATTTTTAGTACTCAAGAAAAGTATTTAAAGTATTTTTTTTTTTAATATTGTGGATGTCCTGGGTCTACTTTAAATGCGACGCAAGCGCTCTCACATCTGCTTCTGAAGTTTACTAATGATCCGGGGTATTCCCGTGAGAATTGTGCGCGATACGTAGCTCTTTATACCACCCGATGGCGGCTATTATGTTATTTGCTAACAAAAAATGTAATTTTCATGGTTGAAAGATTTTTTTATTTAATACTTTATTTATGAAACGGTCATTAATCAAACAAAACAACATTGCTGCGTTTCGCTGTAGATATATGAGGAGTTATTCCTTTTTGCAACTTCTAAAATATTTAAATAAGTTAACTCAATTTATTTTCATAATATTCGTTTTTTACGTATGTGATAAAATTTAAATTTTGGTACAACAATATAAAGCGAGTTTTGGAGATACTTTCTTAGAAATTGCTGTGGTACTGGTTTTTTAAAGAAATTATTGAGCCATTGAGCTTTCTATTTGGTTTGTCGATAAACATTTGTTTCTGGTACTGTAAAAAGGCTGTTTATGTCTTTTTCCGAAAGGACGAGCTTGAAATAATTCACGTGAAGATGTAGAAAATTGCTGTGATGGCATAAAAACTAGATCCGTTTTGATTAACGTCCGAACAGAACTTGTGATCTTTAAAACAGCGACATCGAAATTAACTCGTGCTGTCAATGTATTTAAGGAATGTCACCGAATGCAATAACTTTAGGATTTCGATTTTGGTTTTTTAGAATACTGCGGACTCCGTTCCGGTTTCGTTCTTCAACATTTATTTGGGGTTCGATTACTTTGTGGTTCTTAAACATTTGTTTGGGTTTCGTTCTTAAACATTTGTTTCGGTTTCACCTCCTGTGTTGTTCTAAAATATTTACTTCGGTTCCAATATTGTTCTTCAATATTTATTTCGGTTCCATTCTTAAACCTTTCTTTCGATTCCGGTTTTGCTCTTCAACATTTATTTGGGGTTCGATTACTTTTTGGTTCCTAAACATTTGTTTAGGTTTCGTTCTTCAATATTTATTTCGGTTTCGACTCCTGTTTCGTTCTTAAATATTTACTTCGGTTCCAATATTGTTCTTCAATATTTATTTCGGTTCTATTCTTAAACTTTTCTTTCGATTCCGGTTTTGCTCTTCAACATTTATTTCTGTCAGAATTTTTAGAAACTTTTCATATATTTTTTTAAATAAGAGATCGACAATTTTCTCCACTCGACTCTCACACCTGCTCTCGGAGAGCAATCATCGCCCTAACGATGTAACCGAGCAATGGGAGCATATATTTCACTCAATACGTACTGTCGCTGAGGACACTATAGGATTCCAGCGAGCCCGGAAAAACGATTGGCACGATGCGGAACGTAGTACCAACGCGGACAAGAAAGATGCTGCCTACATGGAAACGTAGCCAACCGGCAATACCTCTGCTATCGTGAGGCGAGGAAGGAAGAGAGACGCCTTTTTAGAAAAAAGAAACGTGAGGCCGACGTACCTAGCTTACTTAAGTTGTGCAACAATTCTCCACATTTCCAAATTGCGAGGGACCTCAATCCCTGACGATGAGAACAACGTCCCACCGCCCGACTGTGATGAAGTGGTGTTGGCTATATTTGCTCAAAAACAAGAAAGGGCTTGGAAAGGACGAACTACCCGCCGAGCTGTTCAAACACGGAGGCGAAGAGCCGTTGAAAAGTATGCTGCAATGTCTGAAGATTGGAACTTAAGTGTGTTATGTACTAACCGCAAGAAAGGCGATCCTAGGTCATGTTATGCGAATGGGCAAAGAAGCTCCAGTCCAGAAGGGTTTGCTAGCGATAGCCGAATTCGGCAGCAGAGGAAGGGGGCGGCTTCGACTGAGTTGGAAAAAAATAGGTGGAGGATGACTTGAACTCCTTTGGTGTTACTAACTGGCGTCAGTTAAAGATGAAGGGATGACTGGCGTGCTTGGATACGTAAAGACCAAAATCGCTTAGGGTGTTAAGTGCCAATAAATGACGATGATGATTTATATTAAAGTTAACCCATTAACATCCCCCAGTTGGATTCGCAAATTCGTGTCGAATACTATTAAAATTAAAATTTTTTTTGATTTCTGACATACGCTCATCTATCATTGAAGGATATTAAAAAAAAGTAGAAATAGTATTTTCAGTAACTAAATGTTCATGGATTGTGGTGGGGTTAAATGCGAATCCATCACTGCTCATGACAGCGACATTTACACAAAATTGTGGCCGCACTTTAGTGGTTTTATGGGAATTACATTTGGCTGCCTCGTGGCAAAAGCAAGAATATACATACATACAAATTGAAACACAAACATACAAACGTTGCAGTAGTCGTCCAGCAGGAAACTTAGGAGCGATCATACGCACTAAGGAAAATGCTTGATAAAATGAGCTAACAATCATCAATTACGTTCTACAAAAATAAAATGGAACAATTTCTAGAACACCTGAAAGAAAATTGCGAGAAGTACCCTTTTGGGAAACAATCTCGAATCTCACGATTTTCATAACATAAGCACCTTACAAATTGTAGGTCTCATGCTGTAAGAGCGTGAATCAAACGAAATTAGTCTTATATTATGAATACTTTTTTACATATAAACATCTTTGGGCTCGGTAGGGCCGTCCAGAAAAGTTACGCGTCGCTGCCTGTAACCGTGCCTCTGCCGGCGCTTGCAATCGTGCTTTTGCCTTGGCCTTGTGTATAGATATTTTGTTTGACTGCTTGGCTGATATGTATGTGGCGCTCTGCTCATGTGGGTGTGTGTGTAGTCAAGTGCTTTGCTGCTTGTTATTATTCGGTAATCGTGCCTATACACGATGATCGCTTTCAATCTGCAAACGACGAAGGCAACTACGTAAATCATAGATATTAGCTGTGTTTGCAATAACAAAATAAGTAATTATTCATGTTAAATTTATTTTAGCTCAGAATACTCAACACAGTAGTTAATTTGTATTGTTTGTGTAATCTTTGGGCTTATATTTGTTTAGTGAAATGCAAGAAAATCAACTAGTATAGTATAAAATAAAATAATTGGGAATAAAATAAAATAAAACCAAATAAAATAAAGTTAAATGGGGTATAGTAAGTGTAGTTAAGTATGACTTAAATTTAGATGAAGCTTGTTATGTTATGTCAAATATCTTCAACTAAATTTAAGTCTTACTTAAATTTGACTATGACTATGCCCCATTTAATTAAAAGGAAGTATGACAAAGGGAAGGACAGGAAAGTTAAGAAAAGGAAGGGAAAGGGAAAGGTGAAGAGAACGAAAGATAATAACTAAAATAAAATAAAGTCTTGTGGTTGTATTTCACCCACTGGGCGAGTTCATACTTAATCAAATTTATGTACAGGACATACATGTTTACACATCAAACTCCACGAGAACTTGGTACTTACGCCTTTTGTTTGCGGGTGTAAATTCCCTTCAAGGAACTCAGTGATAAGGGAGACACATTTCTTCAAATCGTTTAATTTTTTGAAACCGAAACTGTGACTGTTATTTTGAACTCAAAAAGAACGAAACCGAGACCGTTTTAAAAGCGGAACCCGATCCAAACGGTCTTGACTTTTTTCCCAATTTTTATTTCATTTTGTGGACACATATTTTTCTTTTAACAAGGTGATCACTGGCTAATTTCCGGAAAAATTTCGAGCAAGGTTACAAAAGACGCGGTTAAACTAGTAAGTCAAACTTTCTGAAGGGATAGTATTACAGCCTTATGTTAATTTTTCACTTTTTAATTTTTTAGTTACCTATGTGCTATGGAATTTGATGACAATACCTTTTTCAAATTCCGATTTCTTAAAAAGCCTAGTATTAATTTTTATGAAATTTTTCTGACGTATCTATCCGACCATATCTATAGAATAGACTGAATATAGGTATCGAAGAAAAATCGAATACTTTACCAATAAAATGATATGTTAACTTCTAGAATTTATTTTTGCTAAATTTAATCGAACTAAACACTGAGGATGGCAGAACGCCGAAACCGGTTTGTTACAAAACCATATGCTGACGATATTGATATCATTGGCCTTAACAACCGCGCCGTAACTTCTGCTTACTCCAAATTAGAAAAAGAAGCGGAGAAAATGGGATTGGTGGTGAACGAGGGCAAACGAAGTACCTTCTGTCATCATGCAAAGAGTCAGCGCATTCGCGCCTTGGAAACCAAGCCACTGTTGGCAGCAATAATTTCGAAATAGTAAAGGACTTCGTTTACCTGGGAACCAGCATTAACACCAACAATAATGTTAGCCTAGAAATCCGACGAAGAATTACTCTTGCAAACAAATGCTACTTCGGACTGAGTAGGCAATTGAAAAGTAAAGTCCTCTCTCGACGAACGAAAATAACACTCTACAAGTCACTCATCGCACCCGTCCTGCTATATGGTGCAGAAGCGTGGACACTAACAACATCTGATGAGGCGGCTCTGGGAGTATTCGAGAGAAAGGTTCTTCGAAAGATTTGTGGACCTCTACGCGTTGGGGACGGCGAGTACCGAAGAAGATTTAATGATGAGCTGTATGAACTTTACGCAGACGCCGACATAGTTCAGCGAATTAAAACACAGCGGCTTCGCTGGCTAGGCCACGTAGTGCGAATGAGCGAAGATGCTCCAGCCCAGAAGGTATTCTTATCGGCACCCGCCGGTGGAAGCAGAGGAAGAGGGAGACCACCACTCCGATGGAAGGACCAAGTGGAGACCGATTTGCGATCCCGCGGTGTTTCCAATTGGCGCCAGTTGGCGCAACGAAGAAACGACTGGCGAGCTATGTTGGACGGTCAAAATCGCCCAGGCGACCATTTAAAGAAGAAGAAGAAGAATATTGGATGTTTTATTTGTCATTTCGATGATGGCTTTGCGGCTTGAATCTAAAAATTGTTGAATTGAAAGCAACAACAAAGTAAGCAACTATAAAAAATTATAAGCTCTCACAATTTTGATTTCTATCTTGCAAGCGACAAGTTCACATTGGATGTTCAAGAGCAAAATTTCAAATTTTCAAAAAAAAGTTTCATTGCGTTATTGTATTCATTAGTCACAAAGCTCGAACGCCCAAGTACTAAAGGTACTATTAAAAAAGGTACTAAAGGTACATTTAAAAAGAAACAAAATTTTTGATATTCCTTTTATCTGGTCATTCCTATTTACAACATCCTAAATTTATTTATTTATTAAGTAAACGGTTAAGTTCTCTATGAAAAATTGTCTTTAACTATCTTGCATCTATAGAAAAGGTAATATAGCGAGAGCAATTTCTACTGCCACGGAGATCGTTACATTAAATTCTGCACTTGATTGTAAGTGAAAGAGATTGGGCACGACCTATTAGTGGTTCCCTACAATGTTATTGCACAGTTTTGTATGTGTGAAGGAAAATCTGATTTCGTAATTGACGTGGTTGTTGTAGCACTTGACATAACTGCTCGTCCA
>OX465288.1:189485107-189555107 GCA_949987695.1 Merzomyia westermanni
CAATATACTCGGATGTCCCGTTTTTAAAAAACTTTACACATCACAGCGGAGCGTTGTTAGACTGCTTTAAAACTGCCAAACTACTCAGGCAAACAAAACTTTGGTACATATAGTTTTGTGAAGAATTGAATTTCCCACAAAAAAGTTCAAAATGAAAATTTTTGTCATTTTTGTTGGCCGTTCCCTAATAATTAAACTTTGAACGTTCGAATAATTTCTGATATCACGTTTTTGGTATATCCTAAAAACCAATATAAAAAAAAAAGATATATACAAATTCTAAAATGGACTGGATGGAATACGAATTCATCAGTTTCGGCGTTTTTTAAGGTTATATCCGAACTGCGCCCGTTAGTAAAATTCCAATGCGGATTTGAACTCGAGTTACAAGATACGAAAATTTTTCTTTTTGTTTGTTGCTATGTTGCTTGGACTGTAAAACTTTGTTTTCGTAGAGTAAGCACCAATTGAACAAGAATAAGCTTGAATGTATTTTGAGATGCGTAGATTTTAATATCGATATAATTTTTTAAAAGCAAAAAATCTTTTTTTTTTATTTTTTCCAGTCTAATGTATATATTAGTTCTTCAAAACGCTCCTCTAGCGCTCTATATTTTTCTCTTATACACGTGCTACAATATTTCTCACAGTGTACCTAAACCTCATTGAATTGACAATTGCTGCCACTGTTTAAGTGTCGACAAATGGCAGTCGCAAGCTAGTGATTTCGCATCCAACTTAAATCTATGATTTTTCCGATTTAATCCTGCTGAACGACGCTATGGGTGGGCACGCAATTTTTCACAAAATCGAATATATATTTACAAGATAATCCACACAACAGGACGTGTACGTAACTTTTACTATGTATTGCGGAAATCGGAGCTTAAATCACGTACATAATATCCTTTCAACAGCTAATTCGTCTGAGTTCATATTTTAAGCGCCCACAAAATGTTTCGCATGAATGTTTATATTTTTTTTTATTTACAAGAGTGTTTTATATGTAAATAGACATGCAACTAGACGTGTTCGTATAAGTGTAAAACGTGTTTACATTTCTCAGATCGGAAAATTTACAATAGGTTTTATCGCGGAAATATTTATTACATTAAAAGCGATTTTGAGTTAAACAAACGAAGCCGGATTTTTTACGCTTTGCTGCTTTTGAATCAGTTAAAAAAAATAAAAAAAATAAATAAATATAAAATTTGAATGCTTTATGTGCATGGAAAGCGTTGAGTGGAAAAGGGCTGCATAGGAGGCAGCCTTACAGTAGCTTTGGTTTTTTTGGGTGTAGGGCTGAAAGGGAGTGAGAGATGAAAAGAGATACAAGCTGTTTTTTTTTTTTTTTGGAGGAAGTTACACTATGAACAGTTTGTCAGTTTTTTGGGAAACTTGATAAATATCAGCAATGGCACAAATATTATCGACCAAGAGAACATCTGCGGGTGTGCCAGCAGTTTATTAAAAAATATTTAGAATCGAAAGCTGACCGAACGGAAAACTTGATGGACAATTAGCGGTTAGCTATTCGCCAAGTGGTTATGCTATAAGTTGATAGAATAACGTTCTCCCAACAGAATTGGTGATAGCATTCTCCCAATGACTACCTGTCAAGTGTGCCGCAGGAATTGCTGATAGACCCCAATATCTGCACTCAATGAGTAAAACATTTAAGTAAAATCTAAAACTAAGCTAAGAGTAAGCGCTATTCTGTCTTGTTGAGTTTAAGAGACTGGAAGCACAGCGAGAAAGCACTGCGTTCGGACTTTATGTGGTGTTTTATCAGGCTAAGTCGAAGCTGAATCGATAATATTGAGGAGTTCTAGTTCGCTTTGTAGCCCATTCGACGAAGTGTGGCAGGCATCAAAGGCGTGTTCGTAAAGTATAATTGATCTTTTGTTGGGTTTTCTCAGGGTACAGAAGTACTTAGGTACTTTTCTCATTTGCTCCGTTTGTCTTGGTCGACTAAACATATGATTTTCCAGGAGAGGGTCATATTTGACGTTTTCCTGCTTTGAAGTATCACATTTTATCATGCTCACTTTCAAAGCTGCTGTATCTGTTGGGAAATTGTACAGTGTTTCCGCAACTTAAAATCATAGAGTCCACTATCTATTAAATTATTGGTGTCATGTAGTCATCCTCCAATTGCAGACCAAGTGTAATACATAGATTTGATTGCAAATATAAACTAGTATGAATACGCCCACAAAGTATATAGTCAATGAACTAGAATGTTTTCTGAGTAGTTTTACATTTGACTATAGGGAAAGATTGTTATCTTTGTCGTTAGAGAGAAGATTTTACTTCCATAGGCCATCATGCCTGTTAGCCTACATTACAAGCCCTTTTGATCTGCCGAAGGTTTAGGGGAGTATTGTCGAAAGCGACAGTCCTTTGCCGGTTATACGCCCGCTACGCTTCGGTACTCCCTTACGGTCCATGCCCGACTATCGCGGTAGCCATTTGGTATTAACAGTGGCATCTTCAACGTCATCTCACCCCCTCCTTCCGTAAAAAAGAAGAAGGTTGGTATTGAGAGGTGAGATGCTACATATACGTAGATCGACCAACAAGTTGCACGCCATTACCCCTTCTGACCGCTTACGACGGGCATGGCTTACCGCAGGTATGTTCTAAACCCCTATTCCTCTGGGGTTATAAGCCCTTCGCACTCACTCCTTTCGGCTTCTAAAAATACACCCAATAATAATTGTTTCAATTCACTATCCAATTCTTTTAACAATATTTTTTTCTTTTACTGCTGCAATAATCAAAATCACTGAGTTAGAAAATTATTAAAATAAAATTTGAATAGGTATGTTTGAAAATATAAATGGAAATATCAATTAATTGTAGCTTTCATTTCAATACTATTTTTACTCAAAATCATTTGCAATTGCTGTTATGAAATCAACAAAATCGTGGTATTGAAAAAGTTCTAATAAGAATGTTTTAAATTTAGATATTTATAACATTCTGCTGAGTATTGGGTAATGATTCTCAAGCGCCCTGAAATACAGAAACCTTTCCTTTATTTATAATTTATTCTGCAATGTTTTTGTTTGCAATTTGCAGTATGCTTGACATTATCATAATCATTTAAGTCTGTAATATAAATGCTCAAGTTAAGCAAGTTCATCCAGCTTTACGGCCAAATTATATATCTAAGGTATAAGAAATTATCTATGAATGGAGAGGTCTATCCAAGCAGCAGCGCAGACCAACAGAAAGAAACTTAAAAAAAATGTATTATATAGGGTGTTTTTTTTACAGGTTTGCTTTTCGAATAGAGATAAAACTGGCGTTTTGTGGTCAAATCTGGCAACTCTAATGTCATTTATGTTCAGTTTGGTTTGCCATTTCATCATGAACAGGTTGACAAAAGAACAACGCTTGCAAATCGTGCAAATTTATTTCGAAAATAATGGTTCAGTTCGCGAAGTTTACCGTGAGCTCCGTCCATTTTATGGTCGACATAATCGTCCATCAGAGCAATTAATTCGGTTAACCATGGATCGTTTTCGCACTACGTTTACTCTATGTGATAATACGCATCCGCAGAGACGTCGAACAGTGCCCACCGAAGAAACAATTGCCGCTGTAGAGCAAAGTGTTGAAGAGGACCCGAATGAATCGATTCGCCACCGTGCACAGCAATTGGAGCTTTGTCCATCAACTTTATGGAAGATTTTGCGCAAAGATCTTGGCTTGCGACCTTACAAGATCCAGCTTGTGCAAGAATTAAAGCCGCGAGACCATGCAATGCGTCGTGATTTTGGTGTATGGGCCGAAAATGAGATTGATTTCGATGCTGATTTTCATCGCAAAATTTTGTTCAGTGATGAGGCTCATTTTTGGTTGAATGGCTACGTCAACAAGCAAAATTGCCGCATTTGGAGTGAAGAGAATCCACATGAGACCCTTGAAACGCCATTACATCCACAAAAACTGACTGTTTGGTGTGCTCTATGGGCTGGTGGAGTCATTGGGCCATACTTCTTCCGCAATAATGCTGGAGAGGCAGCTACCGTTAATGGAGACCGGTATAGAGCCATGATAACCGACTATTTTGTTCCCGAATTGGATGGCATGAATGTGGATGAGTTGTGGTTCCAACAAGACGGCGCTACATGCCACACAGCGCACGTCACAATCGATTTATTGAAGGAAACATTCGATGAGCGCATAATTTCGCGGAATGGACCTGTCAATTGGCCACCAAGGTCGTGTGATTTGACACCATTGGATTATTTTCTTTGGGGATATGTGAAGTCGCTCGTCTACACCAACAAACCAGAAACGTTAGGGGAATTGGAAGCCAACATTCGTGGCGTTATTGCCGACATACGGCCCCATATGCTCGAAAAAGTGGTTGAAAATTGGACCTGTAGAATTGGCTTTATTCGAGCCAGCCGCGGCGGCCACATGCCCGAAATCATATTTAAACATTAATGGCATAAAATTATCCTTCCAATAAAGCCAAATTGATGGACCTTAAAACGATTTTCTTGTGTTTTATTTCAATTCAAAATTCTATACCCCTAAAAAAAACACCCTTTAATATAGGAAAATCAGTTTTAAAATTACACCACTACTAATACCAAACATGTATACACACTATAGAGCTGTAGTTATGTAAGTAGACATATCTTGCATGTTATCACATTACTTGTAAAAATAAAAATGTTCGACAAATCGTAAGAAATTACAAAAATGCACAACTGAGTATATTATGTTTATTATCATTCGAAACCTTCGTTTGCTGTATGCAACTCCACTTTTTAGCTATGAAAGTATTAGCCATTGCATCCCAGAAGAAAAGAAAAAAAAGAATTCAAAGTAAGAAATAGGAAATACGAGCATAGCGCTCTTGCTCCATTTATATTATTATAATTCGCTATAGGGTATATTGTTTGAAATTTTACATAGGAATGTTTCACCTTAAAATTATAAAATCTGAATTGAATTGCCTTTTTGTCAACTGTAATAAGGCGCATTAAAGGTTAAATTTTTGCTTGGCTTCCTTTATCAGATAACTATTGTCGCTAGGTTTTTTGTATCAAAATCTCACTTTAGCTGCAAGTAGCAAGAAAAAAAAAAACAAAAGTGTGAACACAAATACATTCAGGCAAATGGTGCGCATGGTGACGTGGAAAATTTGAGCAATTTTCACTTCAGTTGATGTTCATTCGAAAAATAACAGAAACGTTAGGCAATTACACACTTAAGCGAATAGCAGATAAAAGGTGCAAAAGATACACATACATACAAAAACGTGCGTAAGCCATGTGTATGTACATTAGACTGGGACAAAAAACAAATGTTATTTTACTTGAAAATTATATTGATAAAAAAAAACTCTGTACAAGTTTCAGAGTTAAATATCAATTTTTACAGGTCTATCATTGCTAATTTAGACTTAATTTTGAAGTTTCGTAGGCAAAGGAAAATGCAAATGGTGAATAAAGAGGAAAAAAAGTAAAAGTAATGGAAATGGTAGGCGAAAGTTAAAGGAAAAGGGAAGGATATAGAAAAAAAGGGCCACTTCCTTTTCTTTGATAAGGGAAAGAATAGGGTAAGGAGAAGGGAAAGAGAAACGTAAAGGAAAAATAAAAGAGAAAGGATGGATAACAAGGTAAGAGAAAAGAAAAAGTAGTGGGACATCAGAAATAGAAAAAATTCGAAGATAGTGAGAGAAAAAGTCATAAAAAGAACGATTTGAAATAAATAAATAAATATGTGGAGAAGAGGCTGAAAAATTATTCAATTGTGATGGTCACGGATAGGAAGAAAGAGAGAAGCTTCAAAATTTGAAAATGGAGGTGGTTATAACTCTGCCAATAACACAACAATTAAAGCCGCTAGGGAATGCCTTCTTATGGCACCTGAGTACCACCTCTGCCAGGAGACTAAATGACCAATGTTCAGGAGGGCATGGCAATGTTAAGCAGACATTTTCTGCTGAACGGCAATTAACCTACATATCCAAACAGACAACTGCTGGACGAAGATCCGCCGTGCGGGGATATAAGAAAACAGCGCAGTAAGCGCTTTGACACCGAACATAACCTCAACTGATCAATAGAACTTACTCTTCCAACGTTAATTTCACTTTGTCTCAACCCTGCTAAAGCTGTGAGCTTCCTTGGACTTCCGCTGACGAATTTGATGACGATTCTCAGAATAACCTTCACTATAAGGCAAAGAATGGAATACGGAAGGGATGGAGAAGAACTTTTTTAAATTTTTGGACCGAAGAACGTCTGTCGTGTTTGCTAGTAAAAAATGAATAGTAATGACTTTTAAAAAATGAAGTGTTTAAAGGCTTTATTTCATTATTGTAAATTGATCGTGATCGAAATTCGTGAACCAAGATTTTTTGTGGCGTTAAATTATTTATTTGCCTTAAAAGTACAAGGCAGAGAAATAACATAAGTCCAGACCTGTTAAATTTGATTAGTAATTAGTAATCTTTTAATTAGATGACATTCTTAATTCTCATTACCAAGATTATTTTAATTGTTTTTCAAGAAAAGGCAATTATTAATTGATTACGATTTGAAAAAATCAAAAAATAATCATGATATTTTACGATTATAAAAAAATTTAAAATAATAAAAAAAAAATCAAAAAATATCAAAAGTAATCAAAACCAAGTAAGGAAGTCTAAGTGCGGGTGGAACCGAATATTATATACCTAGTAGTGATCTATTATGGCATACAAAATTACGCAAGTCTATTTTAATACCTTTCAGTTCGTATTATAATGGCAGCTGATTGTTTTGAATAAAAACACTTCTGTTATGAATTTTGAGGGGTAAATTAATTTAAAAAAAAAAATGTATATGTATGGCGCGATATACAACATGTATATCATCATAAACCTCCTAAGAGATTTTTGCGTGGAGCTTCCCTTCCAATTTGTTGTGTGCCGTTTTGAATTTTTCCCTACAAATTTGCGGAACCTACAGATTTTTGCCGACTTCAAACGGCATCTACAAAGGAGATGAATTTTTGCTGAGCAGCCTTTCATGGTAGAAAGACACTAGGAGAGTTTGCCAAACCACTGCCGAGGGGCGACCCCGGTAGGCCGGCAACACTACCGCCACACCACGGCGGCCGCCATTCATTTATTTGTATATAAATAGCTTCCCTGACATTTTTCAAAATACCAATAAATGCAAATTTTATGTTTGAAAAATTTGCGTTCAAATACACGGACAGACGACGGAGAGACGCACGTTGCTAAATCGACTCAGCTCATCGTCCTTATTATTTCAGTTTACTTATTGATGAGCCCACCACTTCTTCTCATACTTACAAACCTCTCATGTTCATTAATGGTACGATAATCAAAAAAGGTATATAACTTCCCTATTGCAGTGGGGTATTAACATCTTGCCCGAATATTTTACTTGTTTGTTATCCGATTTGATTAATTTTTGATAGACGTTTACTACATACTATTGGGAAACAACTGACCAATTTTGATTGAAATATCTTGTTGAAACTACAAGCAATCGCCTTTGAAATTAGCAGAATTTTTATGCTGAGAAGTGGGCGGCGCCAAGCCTACTTCCCAAAATCCACCAATTTTTTTTGCGGTTGAGTTTTGCTTAAAAAGCTTATTACGTGTGCAAGATCTTATTGATATAGCTGGCATGGTTATAAAAATGCCGAGTTTTACATTTTACAAACAAATTTTTCAGAACTATGTTAAAAAACTGGGCGTGGCCGTTAACCGATTTCGCCCATTTTTAAAACAAACATTAACCTTTATGTATTCAACACTTTCGCCAAATATCGTTTGGATAAATCAATTTTTGCCGGAGTTATGGCATAAAAAGTTTTCTGGAATAATATACTATGAAAGGGGCGGGACCACGTCCATTTGAAAAAATGTATGCGTTTTGACTTTCTTCCTTCACCGACACTTTAAAAGTGAAATAGAAATGATATAAAGCTTTTGTACGCAAAGTTATTGCGTATTAAATATATCTATGATCCTTTTCAAAATGTTTCGTATAAAAGTGGGCGTGGTTCTTAACCGATTTCGTCCATTTTTTTCCGGAACATACCTTGTATCAATATAAATAAGTGTGTCAAATTTTCTTTCGATATCTTGGACGGTTTTTGATTTTTGATTAATATTATTTTTAAATTTGACCTAATCAAAAGTGGGCGGTGCTACGCCCCATTTTCAATGATTTCTTAAAAAATTGTTTTTTGCTTTAACATTAATGTACACATCAAATTGTATCCTTATAAGGGTATTATGTATAACTTTTTTTGTATTTTCGAAAATATTCTATATATAAAAAGTGGGCGTGGCTATCGTCCGATTTCTCCCATTTTAAATAACGCTCGGAGATGAGTGCCAAGAAACCTCCTGAACATTTTGATATATATAAGTCAATATCAATCTCGATCCGTTTATGCCGTTCCATACCCCCGCTACGCGACTAAGGTTAATATACCTTGTGTGAGTAGCACTACTAGGTATAACAATCAAAAGTAATCAAAACAACTTTTTTTGATTATTTTTGATTTTTTTTAATAGCTATGATTTTTTTGATTATTTTTTTTAATTAATTTGCAAATAATGATTAGAAATTGAAAGTAATCAATCACTAAATGTATTCTCAAGAAATTAATTAATCAAACCGGTAATCATTACGATTAGTAATCATTATTTATCAATTCTGCGTAAATCTTAGAACTGTTTAAATATATCATACGAAAGTCTTAAAATGCAATAAATCTGCGTTTGAAAGAGGAAACCCAAGTTTTTTTTTTGTGAACTGTCAGGCATTCTAATGTGCGTACATACCATGCATGCCGTGAATGATTCTAGGAACAGAGCAATGTAAATACACAATAATACAAAAAGAAAACGAAAATTAAATTTAATGTTTGATTATTTTGGTTGAATGAACGAGCGATCAATTTTTTTTTCTTTTGTTGTATGTGTGCACGAGCGAAAATTATGTTGTGTTTGGGTCAAATAGTATTGAGGACGACTATCGCGTTATGTATGTAGTCCACTGGAAAATGATGTAATATGATTTAGTAAGAAAAAATTAAAAAAAAAACCAAGGAAATTGAATTTAGTAATAAACTTACTTTACGGTGATTGAAATTTAAATGGAAAATATTTGTTAGGACCATGGCCCAACCATCAGGTCGTAGCAGTTCGACAAGCATATAGCCATACATACAGTTTCTATGTATTTATTTTTATAATTCATAGCTTAAATGTAAAACTCACACTGAGAAATGGGTGCACTGTCAAAATTCTAGAAAAAATTAGAAATCAGCTGGTCTAATGCCACGATCTATTAGTTGGTCCATGGTAAGAACGACTTGTTATTTTAAAGAAGTGATGAGGCATTGAGAACCAAGTGTGAAAGAACGGTGTACTTTTTCAGACGACTATTTCAGCACAGTCCTTAGATACACATACATAACAAGCAGACCTGCAAAATTTGATTAGTAATTAGTTATAATTTCATTAGACGGCTGCTTTAATTGGTAATGAATATTTTAATTGTTTTTCAAAAGGCAACTTTTAATTGATTACGATTAGAAAAAAAAAAATTAAAAAAAAAAATTTGTTAAATCAAAAATAATCAAAAAAATTCAGAAAAAATCAAAAATTATCAAAAAAAAGTGGTTTTCATCAGTATTGTTGAGGTGTATATTTATGTGCTTCTACAACAATACTGAAAAAATCCAAAATAATAAAAAAAAATTTTTAAATAATCAAAAGTAATCAAAACAACTATTTTTTGATTATTTTTGATTATTTTAAAATATTTTTAATAATCGTAAAAAATCACGGTTTTTTTTTGATTATTTTTTCAATTAATTGGAAAATAATCATTAAAAATTTAAAGTAATAGTAATCAATCATTAAATGGATTCTCAAGAAAATAATTAATCAACCCGGTAATCATTACGATTAGTAATCATTATCATTACGGATATCCCGTTCCTCATAAAGGGAATGGTATGCTTTTCGCCAATTAAAAGGCGTGTAAGTGGAGCAAGTTATTAATCACAGCTCAATATTTTCGGTTGCCCTAGGTAACCACTAAAAAAGTATAGTGATAAGACCTATCCAACATAATCAGTTTAAGGAATTTGTTGTTGTTGGTGTTTTTAACAGTGCCTCGCCTTGCCAATGTACATCATTATTCTGAAAATAGTCATCAAATTCCTTTAATGGAAGAAAGCTAACATTCCAACGGTTTGGATCAAAGTACAATTGGTGAGAGAAGAGGGGGTGCTATTTAACTGTTGAACTGTTGAAGATATGAGTGAAGTACTGTCAAATTCGTTATATCGATTTCATCGCCATTGGGTGTGGCTGGATGTCTTGAATCAAGCGACTGGCAATATATATAATGGTGTCAGTAACTGATAGCGAATATGTAAAAATTAAAGATAATGGGAGGAAGTGACTACCCTAGGTGGTACTCTAAGCATAAATATTTTGTTTTGTCTGCTTGGCTATCCATATTACTATATCTTATTACATAAAAAGAAATATAGGTGGCAACCATGCAAAACCATTTCAAGTTCCAACACTTTAAAATATAACAAGATAGATGGTAACTCTACTAGAAATATTTTGGCTGAAGTACGACGTATTGCAGCTTTAGTTTGATACCCATATTGGCATATCTCACTCAATTTTTAAAAATTTCTAAAAGCTGGTAACCTTTAAAAACGTAGTATTTTCAGCGTTTATGTAAGTAAATCTGAAAAGTAGAATGTTAACAATCTACAGAAATTCAACCACATGTTTCAACTCGTTTTGGAGATATATCAGAATGCAAAAAGAATAATATCGTTAATAATATTAGGTGGCAACTATATCTAGAAATCCTACCTAGGAGTATTTTTGTTGAAATACGACGTGAATACCACATCACACTTGAATACCCATATTAGGATATCTCTAAGATAGTTGGCAACGCTGCAAAATCATTCTAAGTGGCAAAACTTTAAAATATAATAGTTTAATATGGCAACCCTAGGTGTTACGTTAACATTACCTAAAAATGCGAAAACAAACAGCTTTTGTCTGAATTAATTTAAAAAAAATAAGTAAGTAAAAGGCTGTCTTCGACTGTGCCGAAGACTTTATACCTTTCATGAATACGCACCACGGTTTTAAGTGACCGATCCTTACTCACAATTAGTAAAAACTCTGCAAAGCTGCTAGTTTAAAGATACATAGCCCAAGCCCCATTTATCGGATCAATTGATTGTATGGGAGCTATGCGTTGTATTGGCTCGATCTTAGTGGCTCCGACATGATTAATGATTTACAAAATGGCTGCCTCTTGCCAAATTTCAATGAGATATATCTAAAACTGAAGGACTAGTTTGCGTTCAAACAGACAGACGGACAGACGAACGGACGAACGGACAGACGGACATAGCTAAATCAACTTAGCTAAACGCCATGATTATTTCGGTATACTTATTGGTGCGTCTATCTCTTCTTCTTCTCATGCTTACAAACATCGGACCAAAGTTATAATACCAATTCATGTTCATGAAAGGTATAATTATAAATAGGTGGCAACCTTGCAAAACATTACTATAGTTTCAAGGACTATAATTTTATTGCATGTAGCTCGAATGTCCCATTCATTAATAGGCAAATGTACCACTGCGCAAAGGGTTGATATTCTCATGAAGTGAGTTAAGTTAAACCAGGGAGGGAAGGAAGGGAATCACTGTTAACAACAACAACAATCCAGGGAGGAAGTTAATCTAATGGAGTCTATGGGCAGTGAGAGTAAAGGGAAGATCTGTGTGAACGCTACACCCAAGTTGAATAGGGAAAACATACTGTCTAGATAAATGACACAACATATCAAAAAAGAGAAAGTTTTTAAGTCCGGCCGCACTATTTTGAGAGTATAAATGGCGTCCTAGTACCGATGTTCAGAAGGTACTTAGATTATGTAGTGAACACTTTTCAGACCTCGTAAACGGCGTAGGTGAGCAATTGTAGAGAGAAGGTGACACCCTAGACCACAATCGAAAATGGAAATAAATTAATCCCCACACGACTAAGACGAGGTCAAAATATCCTTATCTCGTTCAAAAACAATAAAGCAGCCAGCGATGCCAGATAGCCTGTTGAGCTCATAATCGATATCGTGTTTGTTTCATGCGGAAACCTTTATTTAGATTAGAGGCACAAATGCAAGCACGGATTTGATTGTTGCTGACCGATACAAATGGCTTCATCTGTCCTCTTTTTCGCCGTCCGTCTCTGAAGATGATATCAAAGACTACGTGGCTAAGCAAATCGTTTTGGATAAAACTTCATTATCATGCACTAAGCTGGTAAAAAAAGATGCCGTACTCTCATCGTTGCATAGGGTTAATTTCAAGCTGGGAGCCCCTGAATCCTCCTATGTAAAATTATTATGCCCGGAAATCTGGCCAACAAACGTTACAGTGAAGCCTTTTCAGAATTTTCGAAAGTCTCTGCGAAATCCATCGCGGACGTAGCAAGTACCAACCACCCGCTCATTAATTATGATAATGGCACTAGTGCTATAAATAATAAGTTGATAAGTATTTATTTTCAAAACATCTCGGGAATGCGTACAAAAGCTAGTGACGTATTTTTAACTTCGTCTCGCTGTGAGTTCGATGTTTATGTTATCGTAGAAACTTGGTTGAACAGCAATTTCGCGGATGTAGAATTCTTCGATCCTAATATCTATAATACATATCGAAAAGATAGAGATGCAATTAAAACAAATTGCTTAAAAGGTGGAGGCGTTTTAATTGCGGTGAATCGGATGTTCCGTTCTTTTTCAGTCCATTTAGAAAATGATGATTCTCTCCTCGACCAGCTGTGTGTATGCATCTTTGGAAGTCTTGGTAAATTATTAGTTTGTACTTCTTACATTCCCCCCTCCAGCCCCGATTCTTTCTATGCTGCTCATATAAGCAATATTGTGAATCTTTATGAGAACAACGAAGAGTGTCACTTTTGTATTTTGGGTGATTTTAACCTCAATAAAATTGTATGGGCAAATTTACTTGATAATGGTATCTTAACACCAACAAGGGTAAATAGCTCGCACGAAATACATTTTATAGATAGTCTTTTCAGTATTAACTTAACCCAAATTAATTCATTTTTCAATGAGCTTAATAATATTTTAGATCTTATCTTTGTAGATGAAAACTTGATTTTTAATGTTTCTGAGACCACTTTTCCTATATGCAAGTGCGATATGCACCATGTCCCACTCTCCTTAACGCAAGAATTTTTTAATTTTGTTTCTGGCCCGAGTATAATCTGCAATGCAAAGTTTAATTTTCGTGCCGCAGACTTTAATGCTTTAAATGAAAAAATTTTGGATCTCAATTGGAATTCGGTTTTCAACTCTAAAAGCTCAGTGGATTGTTATGATGCCTTTCTTCTTAATATACTCGAAATTTTCGCTGATAATATACCTTTACTTCCCGCGAGAATTCACAAACTTCCGTGGTATACGAAAAATCTAAAAAAGCTTAAGAATCTTAGAAATAAACATTTTAAACTCTATAAAGCCTCTAAGGATGTCTTTCATAAAGAAAAATATATTTATTATAGTAAATGCTTTAATGTCCTTGACTAATTTTTATACAAGCAATATATCTCTCGGTATAAAGTAGAGTTGAAGGAAAACCCTTAAGTGTTCTGGAGATATATACGTTCTAAAAAAGGTTGCTCTAATATCCCAAATTGTATGTCGTACTGCGGTATAGCTTCTGAGTGCTTATTGAATACTGTTAACCTTTTCGCAGATTTCTTTAAATCAAATTTCGTAACTAGCAACTCTGCTAGTAAGTTTTCCGCCGACGTCGAACAAACGCTTGATTTCGGATCCATGTTAGTCTCAGAGGAAGACGTTTTGAAAGGCATCCTAGCTCTAGAAACATCAATAAAAAACGATAATGACGGGCTTTCGTCGTTTATTCTAAAGAAGTGTAGCATATGTTTTTGCGTCCCATTAAGTTACATTTTCAATTTGTCTCTAGCAAGAGGTGAGTTTGTCGATAGGTGGAAAATAGCCTCGCTTTCTCCTATCTTTAAATCAGGCAACAAAAACGATGTAACCAACTATAGACCCATCTCTAAACTGTCCACTTGCTCGAAACTCTTTGAAAAAGTGGTAAAAGAGAAGCTGTCCTTTGCAATAAAAGGGTTTCTCAGTGGTCGCTCCACGGTTACGAACCTAGCCTCATTTTCTCATTTTTGCATTTCGTCGTTCAAAAATGGACATCAAGTTGATATTGTATATACTGACTTCGCGAAGGCATTTGATACTGTCACCCACGGCATACTATTGTGCAAGCTTGAGCAGTTGGGTTTCCATTCTACGTTTTTACGCTGGATTGGGTCCTATCTCACTAATAGAACCTCGTTCGTCGAAATTGAGCATATCAAGTCTTATTCATTCGTTGCCACATCTGGGGTACCTCAGGGTAGTATTCTCGGGCCAATTTTATTCCTTCTTTTTATAAATGATATTGGAACTTGTTTTAGAACTTCAAAATACCTTCTCTACGCAGATGATCTAAAAGTTTTTAGAACAATTTCGAGCATGTCAGATGTGCGCCTTTTACAAGATGATCTAAATAGATTAACAAATTGGAGCATTATAAATAATCTACGCCTTAATATAAAGAAATGTTTCTTTATGACGCTTTCGAAAAACCTCAATACGGTTAATTCCGCGTATTCCATTGCTGATGATAATCTCTCTAGCGTCAGGGAATTTGTTGATCTGGGAGTAATGTTCGACTCTGGCTTTACCTTCGCGAATCATATTAGCTCCATTCTACCTAAGGCATATTCCAATTTGGCTTTCCTGCGACGATATGGGCGAGATTTCAAAGATCCATATACCAGAAAATTTTATATAAGCTGGAATATGCTTCCATAATTTGGAACCCAATTTATTCCTCTCATTCTCAAAGACTGGAAAGAGTACAGAAAAGTTTCACTCGATTCGCTCTCCAACCGCTTAATTTTTTAGAACCATTACCTTCTTACCGCGCCCGCTGCGCCCTCATAAACATAAAGTCGCTTGCGGCCAGACGCTCTATACAGTCTCTGCTGTTTGTGTATGATCTTATATGTGGTTGGGTTGCCTGCCCGGAACTACTAGCGCAAATTGGCTTCAATGTCCCGGGCAGAACCCTTCGTGCCCAATATCCGTTCCATGTAAAAGTAATCAGAGCTAATTATCACAAATTTGATCCTATATCTAGGGCCCTCAATGAATACAACAGGATCTTTTTTAGTCTTGAGCTTAACTTCGCACTCCCGAGAGCGTCTTTTAGTTCTAAACTTTACTCCTATTATGTATAAAATAAATTTATTAGCATTTAAGATTTTTTCAATGTAAATCTAGTCTGTAAGATTAATGAAATCATAGACAAATAAATGAAATGAAATGGTAAATGGTAAAATTTCATTCAGTTTGACTCTAGTTGAATTTTTACCTTCACTTAACACACACGTACTTTGTGCCAATATGTAGAAAAATATTAGTTTGTGTGCTTCTCTACTTCAAATTAAGACCCCGTTTGAACTGTTAAAAAGGTTAATGCAACCTGAAAGCAATTTCTGATGTTTTGCAAAAGTTTTTCCTGAGCACTTCCGACAGCATGTTTACAAATATGGACATGTTTTTTCCGTTCGATTTTTCACGTCGATGAGGAAATGCGGGTGTATATTATATATATGTTAACATGTACAGTTGTGTTCAATATAATAGCAGTGAAATTAAATTGAAAATCGTTTGGAGAAATAAGAAGACGCTGTGCTTTTAATAATTTTCATTTAAATTATAGCGAATTCTGTAACAGAATCCATTTAAAAAGAAATTTTAAAGTTCACACAAAGTTCATCATAGTTAATTAAGCTTTAAAAAATGGCCACCAAAATCTGCACATTTTTTGGCAGAATTTCTAGACGGTTTTTGAGTACACAGTTTTGTGGACCAATTAATTTTGGTATAATAATGTGTAAGTCAGAACTCCGTCAAAATTTTTCCTGCATTTCTAGAATTTTTATTGTATAGCCTCTTTAAAATTTTCTTCCTTAAAAATGAAAATTTTGTTCATGCGTTGTATGGAATAAATCACGCAACACCCTCGACAAAAAAAATTTTGAGAATTCAGGGAAATTTTTGAACAATTTCTAACTTGTACATTACTATACTTAAATTGATGGCTCTACAAAACTGTGTACTCAAAAATTGTCTAGAAATTCTGCCAATTTTTTTTTTGGAGATTTAGATACAATTTTTTAAATATTTATACCTTTCGTGAATATGAAATGAACATGAAATGTTATTATAACTTTGGTCCGATGTTTGTAAGTATGAGAAGAAAAAGAGGTATACCCACCAATAAGTATACCAAAATGATCAGGTCGATGAGCTAAGTCGATTTAGCCATGCCCGTCTGTCTGTTTGTACGCAAACTAGACCCTCAGTTTTTGAGATATCTTGATGAAATTTGGTATGGAGCCGCCATTTTGCATAAGATTAATCATTTGTCGGAATCAGAAAGATCGGAGCAATACAACGATAGTTTCGATCAATGGGTCTTGGGCTATAAATTTTGCAATTAAAAAGCTAGGAACGTCAAATTTTTGAAGGTTTGGTACTTATTATGTATGTAATGTGTGTAGGGAAAATCAGCCAGATCAGACCTACGTAACATATAGTTCCCATACAATCGATTGTTCCAATAAATGGGGTTTGGACTATGTATCTTTAAACTAACAGTTTTGCAGAGTTTGTGCTAATTGTAAGTAAGGATCGGACACTTAACACCGTGATGCGTATTCATGAAAGGTCACAGTCGAAGACAGCCCTTTCCTTACTTGTTTTTAATTAACTTTCCTAAACTTTTTGTAAACTTTGAAATTCCTTTTTATGTGGATTAAGTTACAGAATTTGCTATAATTTAAATGAAAATTATTAAAAACACAGCTTCTTATTTCGTCGAACTTTATCCAATTTAATTTCACTGCTTTTATATTGAACGCAGCGGTATAAGTATATTTCATAGAGATATTAAATAGTAAGTATTTCCATAAAGCAAACATACACAGTTTAAAGTTAAAAGAGTATTTTAGATTTTTGATAAACATCCGCTATCGGAAGCAATTTATACATTTCAGTGCAAAACATGGCATATATGAGCAGACGAACGAGTCAAACCAATCATTCATAGTTGTGTTAGTATTAAACTTTGAGTGCTATTTCGAAAGCACATATACATACTTACTTGCAGTAGTATTTCAAAAAGTTTCTTGATATGAGAAGAACTTTAATCTTTTGTATGGAAAATATAAAAATATTCGCTCTCAGTGGTTGCTGGATGCAACTGTACGAACGCCGCTCAGCTAGGCTTCTACACTTACACAAAGAAAAATAGTATAAATAGCAGCAAGAACAAAATATCCCTATATTTCAAGATAGACATGCAGCAATTCGCTGAAGAAGAAACCAATCTATTGCATTTAGTATTTATTAAGTGATGCGCGTACAAACAGTAATACCGAAAGAAAGGCAGACATTTAAAGACGTGTTTCTTTGACCTCTGGTGCTCTAAATAATACTAACCATAAGCATGTTTACTTTATATTTGTTATGTAGAAGCATCGATATATTAAAATTTTGCTTTCTCTAAAAAAATATTTTGAGCCAACTTTTATTGCCACCACTGTGCGCATATTTCCGTGTAACCAAATGAATCCTAAACCTTAAAATCCTGAAGTGGGCGCGTAGTTATGCAATGGTGAAAATTGCATTGAATTTAATACAACAGTTTTTGATTAATGTGCGAACAAACATACAGACAAACATTTTAAGTTTTGCTTAGGTAACTCAAATAGAGTGATATACATCGAACGACCTGTTATGATTTTTGTATAAGAATTATTACAATGAAAAGATTTATCGAGCTTCAATATATGGATAGAATGCTTCGGGCATTATAGATTCGAAGACTTCACATCAATTTAGGGATGCAATCCCGGTATTTCGGGATCCCTTATTTTTTTAGGTGCCTAAATATATGGAATTTCTTTCTTACAATCCCGGGATGTTCGGGGTTTTAAATGCGTACATCAAAAATATATGATTGATTTATGAAATTTATCTGCTATCAATCATTTTTGAATAATAAAATTTTTTTTTGGTGATTGCGTTTCTGAAAGTACCATCAGACTTTCTAGCCACTAACGAGAAACTGCCGGTCTAATCCACCCTACATAGAAAATTTACCATTTATTTATTCAACTTTCAATTTTTTAAAATTAAATTTAACATCTTCTTTAAACTAATTCAACACTCATTTGAAACTCAGGAAAAGTGCACATATATTTCTTATGTGAACTTCTAGTTGGCGGCCGCCGTGGTGTGAAGGTAGTGTTGCCGGCCTACCACACCAAAGGTCCATGGTTCGAGCCCTGGTACAGGTAACATCAAAAGTGATTTGAAAAAAGTTTTTCAAAACGGGGTCGCCCCTCGGCAGTGGTTTGGCAAACTCTCCGAGTGTATTTCTGCCATGACAGGCTTGGCGCAAAAATCTCTTAGGAGGTTTATGATGGTATACCTGTTGTATATCGCGCCATAGAGATAGAAAACTTCTAGTTTATCGGCCTGATAAAAACAATTTTTTTTTGGTAATATTTTCAGGCCAACTCCAAATAATTTTTCACCATGACCATTTCTCACTTTCATAAAATTTTGTTCACAAATTACAGTGAAAGATTAGTTAAAATAGGTATGTTATGTATTAAAAAATTTATTTTAAAAAAATCCTTAAGAATTCGAAAAACTTGTTTCAAGAGCACATCGTAGTGTCAAAAATGGGCACTTTCAATAAAACTAACAATAGCAGCGGTAATGCCAAGAGGTTGTAATCAGTTTCGCAAATGGGATTTAGTTGACAAACAATCCGTCATTCTGATAGCCTAGTGGTTAACAGAACGTGGCGAAATTTGTCTGATGAAATCATTTAGCAGCTTCCGAAATGGATCTATTACAGAATCTATGACCGTAGCCTTTAAATTTTCCTGTTATATTGAAATAAATACTTTTAATAACACTGGTGTATTCTTTCACCTTTTTTATCCGATAGGTAGATAATCATGAGCGGATATACCTAATGGCTTTTTGGGCTTCAGCGCAGGGCCCCGTGGATGCAAAGGGCCCCCAGCCACGAATAAAAATAAAAGACAAATGCCCTACAAGACGCACTGATATTTTACTACCACACTCACATTATTTTAATACTACAAACACTAGACGGCCAGAATCGTTTAAACGGTTAAGTGCCAACTAAGTAAGTGCTCACACTTTTAAGTGACAGTGCTGATCCTGTGCTCACATAAACATTGATACTTGACTTTATATATGTTCTTTTGTTTGCACACGTGTGCGAACGTTACTTGTAACGAAAAAAAAATCGTAAGTTTGGCAGCTAAAGACAATCAATTCGTGTGCGCGACCATCAAACGAATGGGGAATTCACATGCCACTTCGCTTGTCTATAGACGGTGTATTTTATAGCGTGCGTGTGTATTGCGTATACGTTTGGGGGACTCCCCGTAGATATATCTCGGATATGCACAATCCATATAGAAATTACTTATATCACGTCTGTCGGATTTTTCAATTTTAACAGTGCAATTAATTAAATTATTTAAAAGAATAAAAAAAAATAATTTTTATATTAAGAATCCAATTATTTGTTATATATCTTAAAGTTAGACAGTTCCTCAAACAATTTCTTCACTCTTTTCAACCTAAGCTATTTTAGAATAACTATCTATTGACTAATCCCGAAATTGTTAAAATAAAAAAACTGTCATCCCTAATCCGCTCGCATCACTATCCAGGGGTCGAATTACATTATACGTTCCGTGATCGAAAGCGAATTTTTAAATTATAATAGCTCTAAGCCCATAATGAGGAATGACGGAATACGTGAGCAATTAGCTTGAAGTACCGGTGGGTTCAATTATGCATTATTACTCTTTTAAAAAGTTGGACAGTTTCAAAGTTATTGTGACTTAAAAAACGTTTTACGATCACGGAACGCACGTTGTAATTCTGCTCCAGTTTCAGAACAACTTTATCATTACTTTTAAAGCCAATCATTATAATGGCAAGACTAAAAATCCAAGTAACGAAAATGCTCAATTGTTTTATGACCGCAACTATACACCCCAAAGCTCAACGTGCTATTACGCAGCAGCGCACACAAAATTTGTGGTCTCTTTTTCCGGTCTGATATGTCAACTGCACGTTTATCCAATTATAAAATGAGTTATTGCTCACAGAAATTTACTTGAAAATGGATGGACAGTTGGGAGTATTTTTTTGCTAGGACTTAAAGTGAAAGATGTACGTCAGCATTTAACAAAAAGCTTTAAATACTAGGCAAAGGTGGAATTTGATGTTATATACATATGTATGTACGTTTTGCATAGTTTTATTTAATAAATGGCTTTTAGTTTTAAAGTATGATTTTTATTTGGTTGATTGTACTCGTATATTAAATATCTATAAACCAGATGTGATCCTACTTTCAGCAAAAATTCATCTGCTTTGGAGATGTCGTTCGGAGTCGGCAAAAAACTGTAAGTCCCCCAAATTCTAGAAAAATTTTCAAACCAGCACACTACAAATTGGTAGAGATCCTCGGCCTTAATCTCCTCGAAGATATATCTGGGCAAATTTTTTTATGCCTCTCATGAACATGAAAAGGTATTATAACTTTGGGCCGATGTTTGTAAGTACGAGAATAAGAAGAGATAGGCCCATCAATAAGTAAACTGAAATAATAATGACGATGAGCTGAATCGATTTAGCAATGCCTGTCTCTCCGTCCGTCTGTCTGTCTGCCCATCTGTCTATTTGAACGCAAATTTTTCAAACATAAAATGTGCATGTATTGGTATTTTATTGGTATTGGCCTACCACACCGAAGGTCCAAGGTTCGAGTCCTGAGACAGGTAACATCAAAAGTGGTTTGAAAAAGTTTTTCAAAACTGGGTCGCCCCTCGGCAGTGGTTTGGCAAACTCTTCTAGTGTCTTTCTGCCATCGAAGGCTTCTCAGTAAAAACTCATCTGCTTTGGAGATGTCGTTCGAAGTCGGCAAAAATCTGTAGGTCCCGCCAATTTGTAGGAAAAAATTCAAATTGGAAGGGAAGCTCGGCGCAAAAATCTCTTAGGAGGTTTATGATGATATACCTGTTGTATATCGCGCCATACATTTATATTTTTTTAAATTAATTTACCCGTCAAAACTCATGACAGAAGTGTTTTTATTGAAAATAATCAACTGTTTTTATAATACGAGCTGAAATGTATTAAAATAGACCTGTAAAATAGACCTAGGTATATAATGTTCGGTTCCACCCGAACTTAGATTTCCTTACTTGTTTTTATTTTAAGTTTCTCTGACATAGCAACCTATTTAGATTTTAATTATAATATTATTAGTCTGACTATTTTAAAAAAGTGTATGATTAATGGGAAAATTTTAATATTTAGCTATTTTTGGCACTAGTATTTAGGATTTTTTTTCATCCAGCTAGAAAGGGGGTTCTGCCTCCTAACTGCTGATTTTGGGGGATTACTCGAAACTCTGAGTGTGACGTTTTTAAATAATATAAAAGTTATTATTTTTATTCGTCATTTCGGTGCTAGCTAAACTTATTTTATAAGTGCTCACAATTTTGGTTGATATCTTGCAAGCGACAAGACCACATTTGTTTCACAAAATTAAAAAAAAGATACGTTTTCTTATTTCATTCATAGGTCGCTAAGTGCTTACGAACTAGAACATCGACTAATGTAAGCCCCGAAAAAACTTTTTTTTTATATTTGGAATTTGTTACACAGTGTTATTTGTTTAGACAAATAATTTAAAAAAAAAGCGACAGAGCCTTGCATATAACTAGAAAAATCCAGTAAAATTGCGTAGAGTTTTTTATCCTTTAATTGTTTTTAAACCAACCTATAAGAAAAGGTTCGTGGCCAGTAACTCCTGATTTCGGAGGAGTATACGAAACTCTGAATAAGCAGTTTTGGTATGCTTGATAAAAATTACATAATACGGAGGGTGCGAAAAAAAGTTTTGTTATTTTTTTTACTTTGTTCAACAGTGTATTTTTTTTAGATAAAAACTAGATAAATTTACTTGCATGCATCAAGAAATATTGCCTATCCGTATCCCTATCCCTATTCCTATCCCTACCCAGCAAATATTACAAAGTTCGTAAAATTGTTGCGGAGTAATATTAATTTAGATTATATCAGTATTCTGTCACGAATAACTCCAGAGATATGTAGTATGAAAAATGTTATTTGTACCTATGTTAAGTGCCACGCCTACTTCACACTTCTTCCCTTTTTTCCTTAAGATGTTAGAGATTGGTCTCATTTCAATTTTTAATATTCTACCATTAATCCTTTTAGAGATAGCAGTACGAAAATTTTTATCAGTACGTGAGGTGCCATCCAGGCTTTACCTTCCCCTTTTTTTAATTTGTTAGAGATTGGTCTCATTTAGCTCCTTGTCAATTTCCAATATACTACCATAAATAGTTCAGGAGATATGCAGTATGAAAATTGTCATTTGTATGGGATGTGCCGCGCCCACTTATTCCTTCTTCCCTTTTTTTCTTTTTATATTGAGATTAACTTCATATAATTCTGTACCAGTTTTCAGTATTCTGCCAAGAATAATTCCAGAGACATTCAGTACGAAAAATGTCATTTGTATGCACTTCACTTCCTCCCTTTTTTTCTTGAGTTGTTAGAGATTGGTCTTCTTTAACTCCTTTCCAATTTTGAATATTCTGCCATGAATACTTCTGGAGATATGCAATACAAAAATTCTTATTTGTAAGGGAGGCGCCACGCCCACATCATCGATTGGTACAGATTACGAATCTTATCCATCCTGGAGCCCACTTGAGTACACAAAAAAAAATTTATAAATAGCTGTCCAGGCGTTTAGAAGCAGTTCAGTGACAACGGACGCACAAAACGTTTTTATATATAAAGATAAAAAACCCAACGCAAACCCCTACCATTCTATCTCAGTAAAAAATCAATTTTAAATTTTTGCAAAATATTTTACTAACGGCCCAGTGTGCGTTGATTCACCGGTTTACTTACGTTTTACCTCAACATAAACAATATCTGATTAAGACCGTATAGAGTCCTCTCTGCTTACGCTAGCTAACATCTTAAACTCCCGACTTATTTACATACGTGCGAATTTGGATTATTTGTGTACTTTACATTCTTGTAATCAATTCATAAGCCCCCAATCGCTTCGCATTGCTTATCGTGTTCGGATACGTGCACTGAGTAAAAGTGCGTGCCAGCAAATACAAAGCGTGTGAAAGTTAAAAATAGATTGAATAAATGCGGATAGTGGAAATAAGTTCTTATAAGAAAAGAATCGATACTTTATGAAGTGAATTGAAAATCTGCACAAAAAGCTGAATCACAAATGTTTGACAAAGATATAAATATAAATCATATGTTTAACTAAATAGATATGAAAACGAAACAATAGTTTTAAATTTAAATAAACGGTTTGAGCTCAAAAATATGCATTCGTACTTGCTTTTATACTTTTCATTTCTCTCACATTTCTGCACCGCGCAAACGCCTTCTTCCTCACCTTGTGAGCAAAGCTTTGGCTACGTTCTTAGGGGCAATGACTACTTTGGTGTAATAACATTGGATCGTTTGGAGAGCGGTCGCACCGAAATTAAAGTGGCATTTTCTCAACGCGGCACATTGGACGCGGTAAGTATTTGTGGATTAAGAACAAACGAGGCGTCTATATGTAGTTTATACAAGGTGGCGCAAAAGTAAGCTTCCGATGTTCAGCATATCGGTTGTGGCACGTGCAGTGTGTGCTGTTGCACCGTCTTGGTGGAACCACATGTTTTCCAATCCCAATTCATCAAGTTGCGGCAAAAAGAACTCGTTGATCATTGCTCTGTAGCGCTCACCATTCACAGTAACCGTTTGGCCCCGACCGATTATTGGTCAAATAAATAGTCAGCAATATTCCGCGTTCTGGAGCAGTGTAGCGTAACATTGTTTATTGACGTGTATTTCGCATGTGTTTACTACACAAATGTCAAAACAGAACTAACTTTAGGGGCCAATCGCAAAATGTATAGCATTTTCTGATAGGAGGATTACTTTTGCGCCACCCTGTAATACTTTGAAGCGATACTTTTACAATCTGTGCATTTCAAAATTAATAGAGACATAAATTTAGCTGAAAAACACCCTAAGTTCTGATAGCCTATTGGTTAAAAAAAATAAAAACAATAATAGTATTAATAAAAATTATTATTCTTTTGTTTTTGAGCTCATTTGTAGTCATGTATATATTATAATTTTTAATAAATTTAAAAAAATTTTTTTTAAAGGAATTTTTATTACGTATGAAGCCGAACTTTCGACCTTTTATAGTGGTTGCATAGGCTATGCCTGAAGTGAAAATTTTTGTTTTTGAATCACTTGGAAATATTTTATCGCGCATGAAATAATTTTGAATCAGGTGTTTCTTAACCATTATTATAAATTTTTTAAACTATACCGCAAACATAAATTGTTGAAACATTTGACAAGCCTTTTTTCAATAATAAAAAAAGAAAAACATTTATTTTTACATTTTTTTTTTCTACATTCCTCTTGTCAGAAAAAAAATTGTAATGATTAAAATCAATTAACCTCGACTAGAAAGTGTAAATAATTAAAAAAAATTGTTCTCGGCAAAATTAAAAAATTCATATTGTTGAAACAACGAAACATATATGTAGATATTTTAGAGGTACAATACAAAAAAAACTTTAAGTCTAAAATTTAGAGGCAAACAAATTTTTTTCGATTTTGAAAATTTTGCAATTCTAAAATTATTTCGATTTAAAAAAAATTTAAATTTTAAAAGTTTTCCAATTTTTAAAAATTTAAAATTTTGAAAAATTTAAATTTTTTTATACCCCTTAGTGTACTCTTTGAAAGAACCAGATTTCATTTTCAAAATACAATGTTTCCCATATATTTTTGTTGTTGGTTTTATGTTCTATTCATTTTTACATATTTTTGTAAGTTTAAAGAGCTCAGGACCAGTTGATAATAATTCTTAGTTAATTATTATTATTTTTGATTAGAGGAAAAATTGAAAGCAACAAACATATACAGGCTATAGTTATAGTACTATTTCGAAAACAGCCACGATTTTTCGTCAGGCTAATTCGTATAGTTCTTGCTATTTCAGAGGATCTTGTGGAGAATCGAACCCACTCACTCTGATTGCAAGCGCAGCTGCCTAACCGATATATTGAAAAAAATAAACTTTTTAAAACAAGACAAAAAGAAAAAAAGTTAAAATTGCGTAACTTTTGAAAAAATAAAAAACATTTTGTTTTTTCTTTGGCAGAACCTTATTTTATGATAAAATGAAGCCTCACCACATTTTATTTAAATTGGTAAAAATTCAAAAATTCATATTGTTGAAAAAAAAACGAAAAATATTTTAAGATATATCAGAGGCAAAATTTAAAGGGAAATTTTAATTTTTTTTTCGATTTTGATAAATTTAAAATTTTAAAATTTTTTCGATTTTGAAAAATTAAAAATTTTTCAATTTGTTTCATAATATTTTTTTTAATACCCTTTAGTATATAATTTTTAAAACAAAAAAACTTTGTTCAAAATTTAAAGGCAAATTGTAACTTTTCGATTTTGAAAAATTAAAAATTAAAAAATTTTTCATACCCCTTAATATACCATTTGAATGAGCCACAACCTATTTTTTTTAAATACAGTGTTTCCGATATATTGGAAAATTATCTTTTCAAAACAAGAAAATAAGCAAAAAAGAGAAATTTTGAATTTGTATATACTTTTGAAAAAAAACATTTTTAAATTTTTCTTTGGCAAAACTTCACTTTATGATAATTTTTTCTACTGTCTAAAATGTGCTAAAACGATTAGAAACTTCATTGAAATCCGTTTTTAAAAATTATTAATAAATAAAAAAATTTTTTTTTTGTAAAATGTTTAAACAAAAACCTTATTAAAAATTACTTGGTTCGTTTCTGTGGCGATATAATTTCCCATAATTTCCCAAACATAAATTAAGATTTTTTATCACTTGTTCAGAACAAGTTATTAAATTGGCTATCTTAGACGATAAATCTTGTATGCTTCATATTTAAACTTTCTATTGAAACCACAAACGAACTTCGTTTTAAAGATTTTGAAAAGTGTCGCAAGCTCAATATCAGTTGCAATTTTTCATATTTTCCTTCTTATGAATGTATCATGTAAATTTTCTAAAATTGAAAGTATAAATAATATTATTCTTACAACAAATCTTTTATAACAGAATAACTACGGCAGCATAAGACCTTACCCTGGCGAAAATGTGCAGCTGATGCAAGCTCCAGTATTATTTAAAGTACAGTTTCCAAATTCAAAAAAGCCACCAAAGCTAACAGAACTCAGCATTAATGGCAAAATTATTTGTTCTGGACCAGAATGTTTGTATTTCTAAAAATAAATCTCAAAGAAATAATAATAAGAAAATGAAGTCTAATTTTTTTTTACAGATCCACCACCTAGTAGTTGGTTTGAGCTTACATACACTGTGAATACCTACACTCCAAATATAAATCAGAATCCAACATATGAGCCTATAGCTGGACCTGAACTAACGCAACCACTTGCACCGAGACCGATACCGACACCGATACATCCACCAACACCACCTACACTTTTAACAACATTATACTCAACACCAGCACCCACTCGCAGAGCTTCAACATTTCCTATACAGGAAGCAGTTACATTACCACAAGCTCTGTATTCAAATGTTTTTCTGGCGGCACACTTGCAACAGAGTATTAGTCAGAACATTGGTCCAAATACTAGCCCGATCTCTACTAAGAAAACTACAAAAACTACACAGAGCACTACTCAGAACACTGACCAGCATATAAGTCAGCATACCATACAGAATTCAACCAGCAGTGTCACTTGCGGCATTGAAGGCTCCATCGTTCGTCCATTTCTATATGGTGGCAGTGAGTTGGTACGTGGTGAATCTCCTTGGCTGACTGCTATTTACCGGAAGGATGCCGTACACAGTTTGTCCTACATTTGTGGTGGCACATTAATATCGGCACGCAGTGTTGTATCCGCTGCGCATTGTTTCCATAACTTGGCTGCTACGCAGGTTGCACTATTTCTCGGTCGAATTAATTTGGAAAGCTACACTGAAGATGGATTTGTGACGCGCGATGTGGAGCGTTTGATTAAACACCCTGAATATAATAATTTACCCGATGCTGATATAGCGGTGTTGCTGATGGCAGCGATTAGTAGGTGAGTGGTGACATTTGGAAGTGTTATGAGGTTTTTGGTTAAAGTGCAAACTTCTTTGGCGCGTTGGTAATTTTTTAAAATGAAAAAAGCCAGCTGAATTCGCGATGCTGTTGATCTAAACGATACCTCTGTATATAGATTTTTCGTTTTTGAATTTGAAATGGCTCTTTCAAAAAAAGGAGTTGCCCCCTGTTCAAAAATTCAGTTCTTAGGTTTTAGTTACACCATTTATAACTTAACAAAGTCTTGGCCAATTTTTATTATATTTTTCTTAATAGAGTTTTGCTTTGCTAATAGGACAATAAGTACTAAAATATATGTATATATTCATGCCTAGGGTTGCCAACTTTTTAAACCTCATTTTTACCGTGAAGTTATTTTGATATAATTTGATATTATTATTTCATATTTTACGAAGGTGTCAGATGACTAGGTGAAAGATGACTAATAATATATACGTTTTATTAAAAAGGTTTGCCACTTTTTTAAAAATTATTTTTTACTGTGTTGATTGCATCACTTATAACTCAAGAACTTCTATACTAATTTTCTTAAGCTTTTATTTTTGATTGGTCTGTTCCCACTTTTTCAAAATGTGTTACTTACTAATTTCTTTGATTTAAAATTTTATACGCCACGGAAGAGTTCAGCTCCTAAATGACTTATAATATAAATTTTTTATAAACGGGTTGCCACCTAGACCAAAATTAATTTTCAATGCGCTAAATACACTGCTATTAACTCAAAAACGGTTTGACCTATTTGGACGTAATTTTTTTATACATTTTTCTGTTTCGGGTTCCTATAACAAGTAAATATATGATATTCAAAAAAAAAGGTTGCCACTTGTTAAAAATTTGTAACTTCTTTGATTGCCAAATTTGAGGTTTTATTTAAAATGGCTTGTCCTGTTGATGGAAAATAAAATATTAATCTTATAAAAAGGGTTGCTACCTGTTGAAAAATTTATTTGTGACGCTTTAGTTACCTCATTTATAACTTAAAAGAACTTGGTTAATTTTGATAACCTTTTTTTCTCGATAATAGGACAATAAGTATTGAAACATAAGATATTCATGGCGAGGCTTGTCATCTGTTTAAACCCCATTTTCACTGTAAAGGTAGTTTGATTTTAAAATTTCATGTTAATACATAAGTTGCAAAACCAAGGTTGCCACCTTGTCAAACATTTATTCTTTTTGTGATGATTACGTGGACTATAACTCAAGAACACCTTCCACAACTTTGCTGCTCTTTTTTTTGGATTGGTCTGTCCCGGTACCAAGATAATAAATTTTGAGATCCATGATATTCCTGAAAATTGTTGCCATTTGTTTAAAAATTGGTTATAGTAAAATTTTTTTTGATATTAAATTGTATATGCCAAGGAAGTATCTTGCCAATTTTAATAGACTTCTTTGAATTTGTCTGTCTAGGTAACAGGACAATAAGTATTAAAATATATGTTATTCTTGGAACGGGTTGCCACTTGTATTAATATATTAATAGATAAGGCTGCCAACTTTAAAAAAAATCCCTATGAAACTATTTTTAAAACCCGGTTTCCTCCTGTTGAAAAATTTATTTTTACATTTAATTTCAACACCCTGCAATCCCGCTTTCTTTTTTCGAATAAGTCACTAGAAACTTTAATTCTACTACTGAAATATGAGCGAAAATAGCTAAACTCATGGCCGCGTTAGGAAGAACTTCTTCCTAAGTTCCCTATATAATACTAACTCATTATTAATATCATATTTCCTACAGTTTTACCGACTTTATACGCCCCATTTGCTTATGGACCGAATCGACACAAATATCAACCGTAGTCGGACGCTCAGGTACTGTAGCTGGTTGGGGCTCCACTGAAAAGGGTGAGCTGGTCTCGCCGATTGCCAAAAAAACCGAAGTACAAATAGCTAGCGAAGTGGATTGCTTACGTTCGTCTGCGGTATTCTCCAAATTGGTGACTAATCGCACATTTTGTGCGGGTAACCGCAATGGTGTTGGACCGTGCTTGGGTGATTCGGGCAGTGGACTCGTGCTGGAACGCAACAATCGTTGGATGCTACGAGGAATTGTTTCATTTGGACAAACGAACCGTGGACTATGTAATTTATATGAATATGTCGTTTATGTTGATGTCGCGCAACATTTAAATTGGTTAATGAAGAATTTGTAATAGTTTATGAAAATAGAAATATTACTATGATATACTTAAAAATAGTAATTAGTGTTTATTAAAAAAAAAATATGAACAGCCTGTTTTTTATTTAAAAAAACAAAACTACTAAACAAAAAACTGATTGGTTTTGTTTTATTGATTTTCTACGACAGACCCATAACACTGAAGGTGGCAAAATGCCGAAATCCGTTATCCACATTTGACAGTTTGTGACCGAAATGCGTTTCAGTATACATCAAGTAAAAAACTTGTTGAAGGAAGATAATAACGCTCCGTATAGGAAGCTAGGCTACTAGTCATACTCGAGTAGCAGTATGATTTTACCCATTGTCGCTGATTGGAGTATCACGGACATCATCTCCCTCGCAAAGAAGCTTCCCCGCGCGACTTGAATATGCTCAATACATCAGTTACTGTGTTACCATCATTGGAACTGCAGGAATGCACCCCGGTCTTGAAAACTTCCGTCATCTTGCGAATTGTTTGTTATAATGTTAGGTATTATTTCTGTCTGCGAGCATCTGAAGTTCGTTTTGTAAACTGGTTTTCCTTCTTCGCCTGAAAATAGCCCTTAACTTCACTGTGAGTTTCTTTATGGTGGCTATGTAAACCCCGTCCTTTTTTTCTTAGGCACAAAGTAACAGTCGTTCGACCGTCCTCACTTATATCTTATAGTGTCTCAGCTGCGGTAAGTAGTAAACGGAAAATATGCTCGCACTGCTAGGTCACATCGTTAGGTCGAAGATTGGTCTCAGTATCGTGCGAAACTTCTCAATGGAAAAGAGTATTGTAAACAGCTAATTGTAGCTGAACTAGGTACAGTTCTCATCATTTCAGGAATGTTTTCAGGACATTTTCAGGATCCTTTCGGAATTGTTTTCAAGACTATTTCGGGATTGTTGTCTTGACTTTGTCGAGACCATCCGGGGCTTGTTCAGGATGACCTCAGAAATTTTTTCGGGACTTTTTTAAGATCATTTTGGGATTTTCTCGGGATAATTTCGGAATTGGTTTCTTTACTTTTTCGGTGTCATTTCGGGAAAATTTCTAGGTCTTTTGCGGTATAAATTCGGGATACTTTCAAAATGCTTTCGGGACTTTGTTGGAACCATTTTCTTCATTTTTTCGCCATCATTTCGGTGTAATTTTAGCTATCATTTGTTTATCATTAATCCTGAAATGGTCTCGAAATATTTCGGAAACTATCCCGAAAAAGTAAAAAGTTAACTGCTATCAAGTGTACTGTGCTACACCATGTTTCTTTTTTTTTTTTTGCTTGTGTAGATCCAGCGTATCTTAGTAATCGATATTGTTCTTCTTCATTGAATGGCGCTTAAACGTTTAAACGATATTGCAACCTTGTAAATGTGAGCTCGAGTTGGGAAAATCGATTACTTAGTAAGTAGTAGTTAGAAGTTTTTTTAAGGCATTTTTTATACGAATTGTTCAACTTCACATATTCAATACTCTTGAATATTTTATTAAAGTAAATCGATATTTACGATTTAAAACATAGATCTCAAAATATCGATAATTAATAAAAATAATCGACTCAAATAAAATCAAAAATTTTTTCACAATATTTCCAGAAAGCTGAGACAATGTCTAGCGCCGATCAGTGTTTTTTTTTCTTATCAGGGCACAACCCGTCATCTTGGTGCCTATTATTATGCTAATAACTTGTATTCACAGCTAACAAAGTTTTGTAAAGCGCGGACGTCTATCAACATCTTCTCTGGCATTCTTATTGATCATCTATATAAAACAATTTGATTAATAATTCAATACAAAGTTTCTTTCTCAAAAGATTCGAAATGATTATGGTCTCTCCTAAAAGCTCTCTTGTGAGCTACTTTGATCATGTAGATTTATATTCCATCACGTTTAATTATTTATTTTGTGCTTTTGGTATTTAAGATCTTCTTAAACCCAATTTTATAGTCGTCATACCATTATCTGACAAAGCTCCCACAACAGCAGTTGATTGTGGCTCATATTAATCTCTGTCACACATCAGTGTTCGCATCATCCGTTTGACTTGAAATGATTGATACAGCTCAGAAGCTCTCATTCGTTGCGCTTAAGCCGTTGTGTCCAGTACTCTAGTAAGTGTTTCGGGAAAAAACTGTTTTTAGTTTGAAAAAGAAAAGAAAAGAAATAAATAAAAGAGAGTAAAACGTGTAACAACGCTTCGTTTATACGATCAGCTGTGAAGCAGCTTGAGAGCTAGTAGTATTTCTCACAAAACTCGGAATTAGATTAAAAATAGTAATACTAGACTATTGCTTGTGTTCTCTGTCGGTCGTTCTCTGTTTATTTTCTCTAAACATCATAAACATACATACATACGTAAATATGATAAACAAAGTTTCGAGTCAACGCATCAGCTTTAATAAGATGCCCGCTACAACCTTACGCGCTTTATTTGTTGTTGGTTTCAGTTTAATAGTACAACGCTCTACGTCTCAAGCACAGCTATCAATCCCATCCATCGCATGTCCACAATACTTTCAGTATGTTAGCGATGGCTTCACTTATGCTGGTTTCATTACATTGCGGCAGGTGCCGGTGGGCACAGCTGAGGTGCGTGCGCATTTCTCTCAACGCGGTCTACCGACGTCGGTAAGTATATCTGTATATCACTATTCACGTGAGTAAGTACCTCGTATTAATCATTCACAAATTAACAAAAAAAAAAACCAAAGTGACCAATATAAATTACCAAAATAAAGTAAAGCTATTAAGGGGGAATTTCGTACGACTCTATAAAACAGAGCTTAAAAAGTAGAGCTGTTTAACGCAGTGCGGCGTTATGCGTTTTGCGCTAGTAGCGAGAGAAATTACTTGAAGTGCAACGCGTCAATGCGTACTCCGCATAAGGTGGCTTAGCTACCTAATGACTTATGTATATTAAACTTTTTAGCTGAGTGGTAAGAAGCTAATTTTCGTGCTAGAAATATTATCGCGCATAGCGATGCTAATGTGTTTCTTTGCATTCTCAGCTGACCCTAGTTCAGAGGGTATCGTAACGACAAAAACGAATGGAGATAGATATCTTATTCTATGATAGTCACTTTCACTTTTTTGGCATGCAATATTTTGGGAAACGCAAACAAAAATTTTATTCTGTGACATGCCAACATTTTTTTGTAAATCTTCGAAAATGGGTGACGCATCGCTTACATCTTATTCCTTTTTCGAAATATTATTAATCATGTTGCAAAACCCGTTTAGAATATAATAAAACGGAAGTTCAGATACTAAAGGGTTGCTTGATTCAACCCAATGTTCATGTGATCGTATTGAAAGACCTTTAGACCTTTGAAGCTACTATTAATACTTCTTTGTACTAGAAGTGGTTTCGAGTCTCGAATGTTGAGAATGTTTTCGATCCAAACTAGAACACGACTAAGCATGCCTGCATTTTCAATCTTAATCCAAGCATCGGAAAGTACGGTCTCAGACATGGAGGAGTGACGATTCTGTTATTGCAGACTTCCCTTAACGCAGCATGGCACGTCGAAATGTGGTACACCATGACTAAATTTGGCAAATTAAGTAGTATCTAATGTTCTTCACTTCTTTGTGGCCTATTTGCACAACCAAAAATTTAAATTTTTAACTCAGAGTTAACGTCAGATATGAGATAAAAAGACAACTTGCCATCGTGTAAGTGAGCCCAAAGCAGGAGACACATAGAACTTTTCGGCCGACTTTGCCTTTGGCAGCAAAGCTACGGTACACTAATTCCATTAAAGTGAGCACAGTGCAAAATTTTAATTCAAAGTCGAAGTCAAAGTTTCCCAAAGCTCATGATCCAACTACAACAGGTCGTAGCAGCTCGACAAACATACAAACACACAAAAATTTTACATGTATTTTGTTTTTGTAATTTGTGAGTTTAACGTCAAAATCGTACTGAGAAATGAGTGTAATGTCAAAATTCGAGCCAAAAGCAAAAATCAGCTGGTCTATTAACACGACCTGCATTATTGGATCATGCCAAAGCTGAATTTTGTATGACTTTGACATTTGAAGAATTTCTATTCTCCCATACTTTTTTTTCATTTTGTGTGACATGATTATTGCGTTTATTCATTCGACGTACGTATTTGTCAAAGTGGTAGTCTCTAGCCTAAACGTAGGCGTCTCTAGCCTGAGGCGTTTTACAATTTTAAAACTTTTCTGAAGCTTATTTGGCTATTTCTGAAATAAAGGTATGTACTATATTAAAAATAATAGTAGTGCACTTGACAATTTTCTCCGTTTCGTAAAAATTCTTGCGTCAAATCCACAATGCCATTAAAAAGGTGAAGTAAGCTGTCAGTTGTCTTGCTCAAATTTCTTCTTTGTTCTGTCATTCGGCCATCTGATAATGTGGAGCAAATGTTGTATCCGCAAAAGTGTTGTTTTTTGCGTAAAATAGGTACGTTTTCGTACATAAATTTACAACTATTTTACTAATATTTTAAATAAATATACGAGGTCAACCAGTGGCGTAGGGAAGGGGGAGAATGAACTTTTTTTATCAAAACCTGAAAATTGAGACACACAATAAATTTTGTTTTGAAAATGTACGCAAAATTCGCAAAAACTCATAGCAATTTATTTCAAAGTGTTACATTATTTTTAAAATTTTTTGAATTTTGTGGAGTATGCTGTAGCTCATTCAATTTGAATCCGGTAATGTGTCAATCTTAAAGTCATGACACATTTTGCTGATTTTTGGTAATTTTTTTTTCCGAAGAGCTAAAGTACAGAAATACCCAAGAAAATATTTCTTTAGAGTTTTTAACCTGGAAACCAGCATTAACACCAACAACAATGTTAGCCTAGAAATCCAACGAAGAAACACTCACGCAAACAAGTGCTAAGGTAATTGAGAAGTAAAGTCCTCTCTCGAAGAACGAAAATAACAATCTATAGGTCCAGGTTTATGGTGTAGAAGCATGGACACTGACAACATCTGATTAGGCTGCTCTGGGTGTATTCGAAAGAAAGATTCCCCTCCCCCCAATCCCTCCCCCCTGGATACGCCACTGAGCAACAGTCCTATCGCCTGGTCATATCACGGTAGAAGATTTTTTTTTAGTTCTTGGAAGCAAAGTTCACTATAGGTTTCTGCAAGGTCCTAAGAAGTTTTCACCCGATACAGGAACTTACAGAATACCATTCTAAGGCCAGTGCCAAATCAATGCTTTCATTTTTCTTTCTGTAATAAGTTCAAATTGTTTACAAAAAACTTTATCTAGGCCTATAGAAAAGCAATTGGGTTGATCTCACGGTGCCTACAGACAGTGCAATGATTCTGATTCATATTCAATCAAAGACTGTCACTACAAAACACAAGGCTTAACTTTTAACTATAAGCCGCTACTTTTGAATAAAAACTAATAAGTAAGAGTTAAAACAAATAAGTAATAAAACTTTTAGGAGGAGCTTCGTATCTAATTTGTGGTGGTATGATCCTTAGTTTCCCCCATAGATTGCAGCTATCTACAATTTAATATCGACTCAGAACAAGATCTAACATGTCCACAGATCTTTCCTGAAATTGTTTGAGGAGAAAAACATTTGGAATTTTTAGCCATTATTATAAGAAATATTATTTTTTTTTGGTTAAAAATAAACATTATCAAAAAATTTGTTTTTGGTCTGATGCTATTGTTCATGTTAGAAAGTAATTAAATTTTTTACTCCTTTTTTGATAAAAGCGGGTAAAAACTCTTTAAGATTTTACCCTCCTGCGTACATTCAAAATACATCCTTACCATTTCAGATAGCGTAAGTTTTCTCTCTCTTTTTATTTACTTCACCTTGCGATTCCACTATGGCCTTGGGTGATATTTTTTGAAATACTATTGGAATATCTGATACACTTTTGAGGTTTTCTGAAATTCAGTTGGAAAAAGTGTATTATTTATGATCATAATGAATTAATTTTTTGCTCATTTTAAGGACTACTATGGAAAAATCACACCTTATCCGGATGAGGCGACAGTTGTACGAAATGTGATGAGCCGACAGCCTGCAACTTTTCGTGTTGATTTCGCTAATCCAGCTATTGCGCCGAAATTAACTTTGCTCTCCCTAAACGGAATCGAACTCTGTGTGGATGCTGATTGTAAGTAGCACATTCACATTTCAAAGCTTTCAAACCTTTAATCTTCATACCCCACAGATCCACCACCACGATCTTGGTCCAAGCTTTCCTACCAGCTGTTCACATATACCACTGCACCTCACGTGCCGACTTCTTTGATACCAGTTAAAGTCGATGCGAGACCGAAACCAGCAGAGACGCCAGCATTTCAACGTTTACCAGCAGTCAATTCCAATCCTTTCTTCAACTCAGTGCTAACAGTTCAAGCACAGACCACAGTAGCACCAACGAACCTATTTAATATTGCAACACTGCGACCACAACTAGCAGCAGCAGCAGTCAAGCCTACACAACCGACGTCCACAAATACAATAATCCCGCCAATTAATCTACAAAATATTTGTGGGAGAGAAGCAACAATTATTAGCGGCTTTGTTTATGGCGGTGTTGAGTTGGCGCGTGGGCAATTTCCTTGGTTAACAGCAATTTATAAAAAGGACACCGATGCACTGAGCTTTAAATGTGGTGGTTCGTTGATTTCGCGCCGTACCGTTATATCAGCAGCGCACTGCTTTAAACGTTTGCGAGCGCAGCAGGTGTTGTTATTTTTCGGACGACACGACCTACAGAGCTACAGTGAAGAGGGTGTTGTATCACGCGATGTCAAACAATTGATCATACATCCCGATTATGAGGCGGATACACCTAATGCCGATATTGCGTTACTGCAATTTGAGCCGCTACAGAGGTGAGTGTGTATTATACCTCAGTTTTACTTAACTCTCTACAATTTCTTTAAAACAGTTTCACCAAGTACATACAGCCAATTTGTTTGTGGAGCGAATCTGTGAAGAGTACTTTCATTGTGGGACAAACTGCCACCGTGGTTGGTTGGGGTTATGAGGGTAAGCGTAATGAGGATATATCGCCATTGCCCAAAATGGTTGATGTCGATGTGGTTAGCAAACAGGATTGCTTGAGATCGTCTGCCGCCTTTCAACAAATCGTCACAGACAAAACAATTTGCGCTGGCAATCGTGATGGTACTGGTCCTTGTATGGGCGACTCTGGTGGTGGTTTGATGTTGTTACGCAATGGTCGTTGGGTGTTGCGTGGCGTTGTGTCCGTAGGTCAATCCTCACGGCGGCGCTGCAATTTGTATGCGTATGTTGTGTATTGTGATACGGCGAAACACATGACGTGGATAAGACAACATTTTTTGGACTAGAAATTTTAGATAAAGTTATTTTAATTTTAAATTATTCCGCAGTATGTTGCATATGGCAGCAGCTGCCGACTAGCAGAGGAATGCTGGAAGTCGCTAGAACTTAATATGCATCGCCTAAAAACTTTGAATGGATTTTATTTTCGTTACCGCTTATTCAAATATGAATAAACTAACAAGTTAATCGATTCGTCACTTGTATAATAGTAACTAATAAAGCTCTTAAAATTATTCGAATAGCTCGCATATTCGAACCTACGATAATCGATTTTTTTGCTACTGAAAATCGAATGTTAGTATTCGATGTGCTACTTTTATTCGAATATTCGATAAACTGCGAATACTATGTAAAAAGTTGTAAAATAAAATATGTTACAAAATTATTTTGAACTTTTTTACCTTTGAAACGCTAACAGAATTTAGATCTAGTCCCATAGTTCTCTATCTGAAACTTGTAGAATTGTCAAAACAAAATATTTTCTGAGAGCGATAGAGTAATTTCTTTTGAATTCTGATTATTCTTTGGCTACTTTTTGCTGGAGATCACAATTAAATTGATAGCTGACAAATAAAGCTAGGGACCCCAACAAAAAGATAAGGTAACAAAATAGCAATTAAGCAAACTCTTTTGAATTTCTGAGTGTAGCATTTTGGGCATTCTGGAATTTAGGCGATGGAGACTCCCGTAACTCCGTTGAAGGAAACCTACACATGTAAAAAAAAAAAATTTTACAGAACACAGTTCAGAAATATCCATGCCAGACGAAGATAGCCAACGAAAATTGTTCACGGAATAATAAGAAAAGTGGTTAAACTTTTGCCCAGCTTGCTTAGTTTGTTATAGTTTAATTGCAGATTACTCCTCAGAGTTATATAGACAAAAATTAAATTCCATTGGTAACCCTAATTAATTTTTTCAAAAGCGCCGATATGTGAATGGCTTGAGCGGTGTTGCAGCAGCTCACTGTGCCCGTAGAGGGCCAGTGTTGGACGTTGTCAATTAAATTTTTAAACGATTTATTAAATGATAAATCAATTGCAATTAAATAAATTGATTTTTGTTGTTGGTTTTATGGTCTGTTAATTTTTACATATTTTTGTGAGTTTAACAAGCTCAAGACCAGTTGATAATAATTCTTAGTTAATTATTATTATTTGATTTTGATTAAGTGCAACTAAAATTTATCTTGTTCTTAATTGCAATTAAATTAATTACAATTGAAAAAAGTATAATTAACTTTATAATTTTTATATGAAGCAAATAATAATATTTAAAAAAAAAATTACAATTACCCGGTTAATTCTTGTTTAACCTCTTTCAAATATTCAATACAATTTATCTGGGAGACTGAACTTTCACGAAAGTAATATTTGAAGGAAATCAAGCAAAATTTTGAAAACTATAGCAGATATAACCTAAAAGTTCTCACAGTAGAAGTTTGTCGCAATATAACACAATGGTTGCCGGGTAATATTATACCAGATAATTTCCGCGTAGTGTGTTAGCTATTGATAAATTCATAAAACATTTATTTAATAAATTGTTAATCATAGGTAGGCACAATTATTAATCAAATAATTGTTAATTGCGAGCATTGCAATTGATTAATTGTTAGTTGTATCTTTAAATAACTACAACTAAAAATGGTTTATTGTAGGTGCGGCAATTAACAGTTAATTCATTGTGAATTATAAATTGTTTTACCAATTAAAATTTACCCAACAGAGGTTGAGGCATAATACCAAAAACAAATATAACACTGCACAGAATTTCTAAAAAAAAAACTTTTTAAAACGCTATCTGAGTAAATAATTTATTATGCGTTCTAAAATCTGAACAAGGAATAGGAATGCCAGTGCTGATGCGCGTTTAAATACAGAATTCGCATGCGCGTACGCTTCAGAGCTTTTAGACATAATCGATATTGATTTGAAGCAACTCATTTGGTGAGGAAAAAATATCTGTTCCATCATCATAGTGCACGTCGCAATCTGTCAAGTCACCATCGCAAGAATTCATAAATTTAGCTACGAACTGTTACCTCAAACAGCATAATCGCCAGATTTATGCCCCTTCGATTACTTCCTGTTTCAGAATATGCAAAAAAAAATATTGAGAGGCGGGTAAAATACAAACGCTTATTCCGAGTGCTTTAAAATTCATATTATTTGCAAAGAGTACAAAAATTGGAAAAAAAGAATAGGTTGGGAAGTAAATACGAACTTTTTTTAATTACAAAATCACCAAATTTTTAAACTGTGCATGCCAATTTCTTAGTTTGACCATTTTTAATGAAGTAATATACCGAAAACATCATCAAACTATGAATGCAACCCGCACATGTTTTTTCGCATTTTAGTTAAGCCCAATATCCCCTACTTTAATTTTCTAATTTGCCTGCCCTTGTGTGATTCAGTGCACTTTATAAACCGGTAAAAATTGATTATTTAGGAAATATATTAAACCGAAATCTGTATTATCTCATTTTCTAAAAATTCTTATTCTAATATTTGTGGTCCGCTTTGCCCATATTCATCCGTATGTATGTATATACTAGAGATGCTAATAAAGGAATCCCGTATTTTTTAGGTTTCGAGAATACTAGCAATTTTTCTTATAATCCCGGGATATTTGTGATTGGAAACATGTAACTAAAAGCTAAATATTTGCGAGTTATTTATAAAAAAAGACTATTTTTATTGTTTATTTTTATGTCTTAAATATTTTTGAATATTTTATTTTCTTTGTTGGTAGTATTTCAGACCAACCACACCCACCAACAAAGCTTGTTCTTATTTATTCAATATTCGATTTTTTGTTATTTAATTCTAAGATCTTCTTTTAAAAAAATTAATTAAGATGGATTTTAAACTCTTAAAAAATACCATTTCTCATTTCAATTTTAAATTTCTTAATCTGATAGACATAGATTTTGTTCGAAAAAATTTTCTTTATCAAAATAAATCATTTTAATAATTGTATAAGAAACATCCCTCAACAATTCAAAAAATATGCTTTAAAAACTTAAAACTTTTGAAAACAAGAATGTGGGTATCTATCTGATTTTACTTTCTTCTCAGTGAACCACCTTAGTTTCAAGTCATAAAGGCAATTCTCTCACTGTAGGAAGCGTAGAAAATTGTTTACCGTTTTTATGTAAAATTTTTTAACTCAGAAAACACAATAGTAATGCTGTTTCAAAATGGTTGTCAAACATATAAAACTATTTTCATGGCATTGGGTGTAGAAAAAGTAGAAACCGCAGAAAATATTTTACACATCAATTTGGTTGTTTCGTTTAGATAAAATTTGATAGAGAAGTGGAAAACTTTCTCGTTTTCTATTCTTTCTAGACAGAGAGAATTGCCTTATTTTAAAAATCAAATCTTTTATTTCACCTTTTTTAAATTGAAGTGTAGAGCGTACCGATTATCAAAATCTGACATTAATCTGCGGATTATGAAACCAGATCCTGAAAAATAAATTCATAAATTTACATCACTATTTGTACATATGTATATATGTACTTCCGTATGTGATAAAAAAAATATAAGTCTGGGGGATTTGGGATTCACAAAAAGCGCTTGTCAGTGGACACTAATGACAATAAGAAAAGAAACATGTAAGATAGTAAAAGGGCCGTTGTAAACTGAAGTTATATACTCAGCTGTGAGCCTTAGCAACAAATTTAGGGTTATTTTTTGATTAATAAAAGCTACAAAAACCAAATTTTTAGAAAATATACTAAAAACTTTGCGATCTATTTTTGAATTGAGTTCATCTGTGTTTTAGAACGTTACTAGTAAACATACTTGTTAAATTTGGTTAGTTATTAGTAATCCATTAAAATTGTATGGCTTTTTTAATTGTTAATGATTATTTTGTTGTTGGTTTTATGGTCTGTTCCTTTTTATATATTTTTTTTTATATATAAGTTTAACAAGCTCAAGACTAGTTGATAATAATTCATAGTTAATTATTATTACTTTTCCATTAATCAAAAATAATAATAATTAAGTATATATATATGTTTGTTGCTTTCAATTTTTCCTCGAATCAAAAATAATAATAACTATCTAAGAATTATAATCAACTGGTCTTGCGCTCGTTAAACTTACAAAAATATATTTATTTTAATTGTTTTTCATGAAAAAGCAATTATTAATTGATTACGATAAGAAAAAATAAAAAAAAAATACAAATTATCAAAAAAAGAAATCAAATTATCAAGAAAAGTTGTTTTGATTCCTTTTGATTATTTTTGATAATTTTCTTATTATTTTTGATCATTTTCAGTATGTTGATGTTTATGATTTATTTATTTGATTTACGTGCTTCTACAACAATACTGAAAAAAATCAAAAAAAAATATCTACAATAATCAAAAAATAAACAAAATTAATCAAAACAACTTTATTTAAATTTTTTTTTGATTATTTTTAATTTTTTTAATAATCGTAAAAAATCATAATTTTTTTAATTAGTTGTAAAATAATCATTACGATTAGTAATCATTATTTAACAGGTCTGCTAGTAAAGTTTTCTATGGAGTCAATAAGAACTGATGTAAAATCATTTTTCATAAAGATTTGTCTTTTATTTTCGTCTATGATCGTTATATATTTTGTTATATAAATGTGGGTGTGGTCCTTCACCTCTTTCGGTGATCTTTATTCGAAACATTCCTTAATAATTCCTAATATTATCATCTCGATTCTTTTGTGGCTATTTGACCTATCTTTAGGCGAATAAAATTTATCAACTCTATGACCTATGCACAGCTGAGTATAAAAATCGATAAGATAATAATATTATTAAAACCGGTTGCAATGAAATGTGTTCTCCATTGGGTCAGACAAGTGTTATGACAAGCAAGAAACTTGAGCGTAAAGTAAACAAAACGGGTCAGAATTACCCTACAGTGTAGCACCAATCTAGTCAGGAAAAATTACAGTATAAAACTAGAATTTTCTGAGTAAATATTTGAAATTCGAAAAATCCGAGTAAAACTTTCTGTTTTCATTTTGGTGTTTAGGGCACTGGAACTCCAACTTAGGAATCAATTTAAATCAAGGTTTAGTCATGATTTCCGACGTCTTTTGAATCATTTTACGCTTACCATCATTTAACTTAAATTTTTTGGTATATGTGGAATGGTTTGAGACTGATATATTTATGAGGAGTGATTAAACAAAAGGCCGTATTTCCATTTTCAAAAATATTTTAGAAACTGAAAAAAATAAAACAGCTACTCCAAATTGACATTATAATTTTTTTTAAATTTTTCGTATTTCTTGTATATAGTTTTTGAATTTCATAATTTGGAAATATGCCTTTTTGGTTGCACATCAAGGAAATAAGCCATTTTGTATATAAATAATTAGAAATAAGCCTCTTTGTTTTTTTCACTGTACCTGGTCAACAGTTCCTGATTATGATCTCAGATCAGATTGAGGTGGAAGTACATATGGTTTTTTTTTTTTCGTATTTATCCGATCAGTTAATTTATCTAATTTTTGTATATATAATAAGCTGGTCTGATCTATTTTTGTGGGGTGCGAATAAAACAAAGTTTTTTCCACCTTACAGCTCAACGTTTCGCTAAGATTTTCTTAGCATCTTCAGGAGCGTAACTGTTAGTTTATTTTAAAAAACCATAAAAAGAACAAAAATACAATATTGATAATTAATATACATTTATTTGGCCTAGAGCTCGGTAAATTTTCAAATATAACAGTTCAAAGGCAGTAAACAAAAGAAAAATAATAAAGTATTTATATGTTCATATTTTAGAAATAATGGAATGTGCACATTAAACAGAATGACATTCCTATCCTTGACTTAACTAGTTAAATAAATCATGCGCTAGATTGCACTCACATTCTGTTTCATGCTCAATATGGTCCCTTACTGGTAAACCAGTTTGTTTATTATCCACAAAGTGTTTATACCAAGCCAAATCATCCAAATTCCTCCACTCCTCTCTGAACTGCTTCTTTAATAAATTCTCGAAATCTTTTTTTTTATTGGCTGTGAAGGGTATAGCCTGGTAGAAACCAATTTAATCTATTTCATGTGGAATTCTTTTTCATTGTTTGAGGAGTGACTGTCCTGTTGTTTAACATGTTTCAAATCTGTAGTTTTCATAACAATATATTAGACCATTTAATTTAATTTTTCACAATAGAAATGAGAGGAATTTTGTTCGTTCATTTCTAATTTTTATTGATAATCGAAGGATATGTTGCCTTTTTGATTTTATAAAAACAGAACATATTTCCGTGGTAAATACAGTTTTTTTACAAACGCTATTTGGTATATAAACAAATTATGCCCATTGATTTTTTACGACAAGGTATCAAAACATAATGGGAAATAAGGCGCTTTGATTTGAACGATGCAAACATTTTAAACGAAACATAAATGCCAAGAAAATATGCCCAGTTTGAACAAAACTTAGTTTTTGACGGATCTTTTTATATACAAAATAAGGCGTTTTAGTAGTTTCAACAACATGTGCAGTTTTGTCAGCAAGCCGATGTCACTCAAATCTCGCATCGTGTGGAAAATATATCATATATCTGTATGAAATCTGACAATTGTGGCCTCGTAGGTCATCGTCATGTTAAGAATACCAGTTTCTTATATATAAAAAACTCAGTTGTTAAATTAGTTCAGCATGGTGTATATACTAGTTTATATATATAAAGTAGTTTGCTACTAGTTGGTCTGACTGTAGGGTTACTAAGTAAGTTTAAAGTTTATTGTGATTAAGGTTATTGTTATATTACTCATAATCATGTTACTCGCTCATTTTATAAATGTTGTTTTTGTTGTCGTTGTAGCAGCATCTCATTTTATAAATGAGAATATGGTGTTATTTAAATTACATTAACAAATTGGTGATCAAACAAATGCTTAGTGGTAATTATAATATCGAGCGTCAATGGCTCTTAAAATTTCAAAAAGGGCACAGCGTGATTGTAAAAATAAACCACAAATAAACTTGAAAATAAAACTAAAAAAAAAGATATAATATTAGAAAAAAGTTATAAAATATGAGTATATAAAAATCTTAAGAGCGATATCTCGATTTAGAAAAATATCTTTTAAAAGCTTTACTGAAAAGATCAATGATTCTATTCAGCTAACTGGATCGTGATATAAACAAAAGAAACAAAATCCTATTCTTACTTCTTTCAACATTTATATAAATATTTACATATATACATACATGCATATTCATGAATTTACTTTTCAGCTCAAAGACTATGAAACGGCTTTCAACTTGTTGAAGAATCATTCAATTTTTAACGCTTATTACGTTGAGATTTAAGCTGCGTAAAGCGGATCTATGTAGGTATAATTTGTCACTGTGAAGTTCACAACTTGTTTAAATGTGTTTAAAAGCTTAATGAGGCAAATAATTTAAATAACCAGTGTTTACAATGAATGGCAGTGAAAAGGAAATTTTTAATTTATAAATATAAATAAATATTGAATTTTATACAAAAACATAATAAAAAATAACTCAGTGCACCACAAAGTTTTGTGATATTTAATACTAGTAATAATAATAAATAAATTTAAATACATTAATGTAAGTGACCGAACAAATAACGTCCAAATAAAAACAGTACAAATTTTTAAAATTTAATAGAAAACAAAAACTTGTGCTAAAAATACAAATAAAATATAAAAATAATTTAAATATAGTTAAACTAAAACAACAAAAATTAAACATCGAACATGTTTACCCTGGTTTGGTTGTTGTTTTTGCTTTCTCCAACATTTCACTTGTCTCAGCGCGGCTATGCTCAGCAGGTACCTGCCATTGCTTGTCCCAACTACTTTCAGTATATGAATGATGGTAATCAATATATTGGACGCATCACGCTGCCCAACATTCCAATGGGCACAACAAGGCTGAGTGTGCGCTTTTCACAGAGAGTACCAGTTCAATCGGTAAGTAGACTGATGTGATTTGACAGGAGTGAGTTTACCGCAACCCAAATCTGAGTCAGATTTTTCAAATTTTTTGAATCGGAATAACAAGTCAAGCTAGGGTGAAGTAGATACAACTATAGTCAAATGTGAAAATGGTGTCGAATAAAATAATGCTAATCGGAAGCTGAGTGGAATATCATCTACGCTCTACCCACACCTGTTAAATAACGATTAGTAATCGTAATGATTAATTATTTTCTTGAGAATCCATTTAAATATTGATTACAAATTAATTTAAAAAAATTAAATAAACAAAAAAAAATCATGATTTTTTACGATTATTGAAAAAAAATTAAAAATAATAAAAAAAAGTAGTTTTGAATTGCTTTTGCAAATTTTTGAATTATTTAGGATTTTTTTTTTTGATTATTTTTGATTTTACATAAAAATAAACAACAGCTATGCTGAAAAAATTTAAAATAATCAAATATAATTAAAAAAAAAGTCAAAAAAATAAATCAAAAGTAATCACAACTACTTTTTTGATTTTTTTTTTTTTGATTATGTTTCATTTTTTGCAGCATTGTTGTGGAAGCACATAAATATACACATCAACAATACTGAAAAAAGTCAAAAATAATCAAAACTAATAAATAAAATAATTTTTTTATTATTTTTGATGTTTTTGTTTATTATTTTTAATTTTTTCTAATCTTAATCAATTAATAACTGCATTTTCTTGGAAAACAATTAAAATAATCATTACCAATTAAAAAAGCCGTCTAATTCAATGATTGCTGATCAAATTTAACAAGTCTGTTTCTACCTCAGAATTTTGTTCAAAAACACCCTATCAGCCGAATTTGTATTGAATTTTCGTTCAAAAAAAAAAAATGAATTTTTGCTGAGAAGCGACTTTTCCCGTCATTTGAACCTGGGACCTTCGGTACGGTTGCCCATTAACACTACCCTGACACCACAGCGGCCGTCAAATCTGAATAGCCAATAAATAAAATCCCATTCAAGTGCTGCCCAACGCACTGCCGAAATATTAATTAGTTTCAACTATGATCCTATAACAAACCAAATCTAGGAACACTTCCGAATTAATTTTGACATCCAACTATTAAAATGCTCCACAATACGATAGAGCTAAATAGGTCGGTTTCTGGAAGATAGTCGTATTAGTCGTAGTTACCCTGAAAAAAATCATGTGAGTAATCTTTAAAGAGAGCGATTCGCGATTGATATCTCTGGTCTTCAGTTTGTTAAAATTTAAAACAGATAAGAGAATTTTTATTTGTGTAGCATACTCATAGGGGTGTAAGTAGAAATTATTTTTTGTAGCATACTTATAGGAGTTAAAAGTACCTGTTTGGGTAGAAAGTGGACAAGTCCTTTCGTACCCGCTCGGGTATAAGTGGGTACAATTGGTCACTCCACAGGCCATGCTCAAACAAATGTGAGCAGTTCAACCCATACAAAGTGATCAGAGCCGGCATTAGTTGTATCCTCCTTTGCGACTTATCCTGGGTGAATCAAAGACTAATCGCATTTTTTTGCTGAGTATAAATAAGCAACACCTACTTTTGATAGGAAAAATGTAATTGCACGTTCAACAATATTTAGAAATACCTAAATTCCATATACCATCAAAACGTTTCAATTAATTTATTCATAATTAAAATCATGCAATAAATCCGGCTTTCATTTATTTTTTTTATTCGCTCTTAATGGGTATGTAGGTTAGGGTGGGTCGATTTGTATGGACGAAAGTTAACCGATATCGCGACATCGATTTTTCGATAGGTTTTGGGCGCAGGAAAAAAAAGTTCCACTACGCATACCCAAAAAATAATAATTTTCGAGCCTGCGAAATTTCATTTTTTTTTGACTTTTTTCGACTTTGATTTTTAAGGTTTTTTTTCATGACCTACTAAACAAATTTTCATGTATACCCTGTCCGACCCAAAAATGTCCGCTAAAAACGTTGGCGATAACAGTTTTAAAAAAAAAAAAATATTTTTTGGATTTTGGGGAGTGTTTTGGTCAAAAAATTTACCCTGTCGCCATTTTTTTTTTTTAAGGGGGTTTTCAGCATACATGCAAAAATGTTTTCGATGAAAACGAATTTGTCTCATATTTCCTGTCAAACTTAAAGTTATGCGCTAAAAACGTTGGCGATAACGGTTTTGTGAAAAAAAATTGTATTTTCGGGTTTTGTGACTTGTTTTGGTTGAAAAATCGACTTTGAATTATTATGTAAGCTTTTATAAAATAAAAAAAATCTATTAAAAATAATTAATTATAAAATAATTATCTCTACGTATAGTAAAATTGTAACAGATCGATGACTGTACATTGCAGATATTTAAGAAAAATAGATAGGAGGGATCATTGTTAAGCCAGTAGAAGCCAAATCAATAACGTTAACATTTTTGGTCTGCCTGTCTGTCTATATGTTTGGTCGCTCATCACTCACAAACTGCTGAATGAAGTTGAATGTAGCTTTCACCGTTGCATTTCCAGATGTATAACTTAAAATTTAAGACATAATTTGGTCCGATAGCCCGAGATATCAACCGATATGTGGACCGAAGTGACCCAAGATGTACAATATTGGTATCAAACGAAAGGAGATAATGAGTGCTGCAATAAGCGATGTAATTCAGTTTCATATCTTATCTGGTATGAGAGACATAATTATTAAAGTCGGACTCAGTCTATTAATAGCTCTGAAACACAGCGTAGCGAGCGGGTTTACTAGTTAAAAATAAACAAAAAAACAATCATAATTTGCATAAAAAATAGAAATTATTTATCTTGGCTTTGAGTTCATTTATAGTCTTAGATAAAAAAAAAAAAAAAATTTAAAATAAAAAAAAAAATTGTGAAATAACTTTACTAATTAAGCACTGAGAGACCTATTAAGGGTTTTTAACCAACACAATGTTGTTGCTTCCCGATCAAAAAAAGAAGTTCTAAGAGGTAGTGCGAGTTTTGAAAAGAAGGTAGTTTTTCTCTCTCTACAAAATGCTTATTTTTCCCATGCAAAGCCTTGGTTATAAAAAAATGTTTCATCTTTGGCTACTTTAATGTACGTTTAAGTATAAAAAGTGTGACATTTAAACGTATCCCGTTCTGGACGTGATTACAAAAACAATGGACAGCAAATATTTGCCTATTTTAAAAATTCTGTTTTCAATTTGTTTGAGTACATACATATGTACATACTTGCAACTGATTTTGAAATAAACAAATTAAAGCTGTTAGATAAAATGTGTAATATATACATCAACTTTTGGCGCTCCAATTTTTAAATATTTTTATTTTTTTTTAATTTTTTAATGATTTGTTTGTTTTACTAATTGACCAAGTAAGAAGCCAGCATGGAATAGGAAATACCGAAAGTGCTTAGATTGATTGTTTGTTGTAATTATTAATTAATTTACACAACTTATTATCGTTGCTATTAACCCGAAGTGAACCCAAATTATATGAGAGGAATCTAGCAAATGAGATTAACAGATTCCTTGTTTTGCTAATATTTTGAGAAAAAACGCCCGATGTAAAAATGCTACCATCGTTGAAAACTGTGGAGCTTCTTCTATAGAAAGGACCTTTTTCAGGTAGAGAACAACCTATACTTACTCGATATTACTAAACTGGACTCGGTGAAATCGTTGACATTTTGGGATGCAGTACACTGACTTAGTTATTCAAGGTCTTTAATAAAAGATTATGCATATATCTAAATTATTTAAATAAAATTAAAACCCCAAATTTTCGTAAGCGCAAAACAGCCAATCTACTAGGCCAATTTTTCTAATTCAAATTTTAAAATGATATATTCGATCCTTACAAGGATATAGAGTTATTCTTTAAGTGAAACAGCATGTCTCTCTCTTCCAGAAAAAATCATTCAAAACAAAAAAATTTTAAGTTATGGTAATCAATCATTAAATGGACTCTCAAGAAAATAATTGATCAAACCGGTACACATTACGATTAGTAATCATTATTTAACAGGTCTGTCTGAACCTATGCTCATTTGAAAATTAATACATGAAAAATGTGTATGTATTGGTGATTTAAGTCATTAACCCATTTGAACCAGCCGGCACAAAAGTACACAGATAATGTTTTATAAGAATTTCAAAGCAAAAGGCAGCATTAATTGACTGTTTCTAGGTAGTTATTAGATGAGGCTGCTCATCTCTGATATTATCAAAATACCAATTATCCGGATACCACTTTATTGTAAATAAATATGTAGATACTGGCAATTGGTTTCGATACTATCCGATGATTAGGAAAATAAACCGTATTATAAATATAGGCGCATCGAACTCTGTTTGTGTTTGATCGTTGCTCTTTGAATGGGTCATATTTGTACTGCATCAGGAAGGACAAAGGTGTTTTCCTCTAATGATGCACACATGCGAATTATTTAGAATTTGTCTTTTTCTATACTATTTTTTTCGGGAAGCAATTAAAAGTTCATAACATTCAAAAAAAGTTCATAAAAATTTATTTATTTTGGGTTAAGGCAAATGACACCTCTTAGACAGAAATGAAACAAATTTGTTTAATAAGCATATTTACATTCTTTTGTTTTGCTTATCTGGTCTACGGTATAGTGTGGTTTTCCCTTTCTCATTCAATTAACGTCGACTGTATTTGTATTGCGTAATCAATTCTGAAAATGTTTTATTCAAAATAAAAAAAAAAGATTTTATTTGTCTATTTGATATATGAAACTCAGGCACTTTCAATGGATTTTGTTTATATGAGAGGTTATATGGGGTGCTTTGAACATTTTTTTTATTCGAAGTGTACATTTTTATATACGGCCATGATTTAATTACAAGAAGGTTAGCTCTCTAGCTTACGTTTACTTTTGACACTTCCATTTTCTGGGTTTCTTTTGCGTACAAAAAAAAGTAGGAGTACTGTTTTCATTTGTCGAGAAAATGGTAGAAGAAAAATCAAAAAAGTAGGAAATTAGTAGTAATACATTTTGTAAGGTCAATTAAATACAACATCAAAACATTTCATCCCATACTATCACTGTATAAATCGTTGTAAATTTTCTCTCTCTCTCTCTATGGCGCGATATACAACAGGTATATCATCATAAACCTCCTAAGAGATTTTTGCGCCAAGCTTCTCTTCCAATTTGTGGTGTGCCGATTTGAATTTTCCCTACAAATTGGTGGGACCTACAGTTTTTTGCCGACTCCGAACGGCATCTACAAAGGAGACGAATTTTTGCTGAGAAGCTTGTCATGGCAGAAATACACTCGGAGAGTTTGCCAAACCACTGCCGAGGGGCGACCCCGTTTTGAAATACTTTTTTCAAATCACTTTTGATGTTACCTGTACCAGGGCTCGAACCATGGACCTTCGGTGTGGTAGACCGGCAACACTACCTTCACACCACGGCGGCCGCCGTGTTTTTTAATCAATTAAAAAACAATAAAAAACATTCCCTGCCCCTTTTGCCAGAATCATGAGTGTGCTAAAAGGAAAATGTTGGTAACACAAGATTAAAAGTTTGATTTCGGCTCATTCGGTTTACATGTACTGCAAAATAGTAGTGAAGTTTTGTTGAAAATAACAGACTTCGAATAACATAAGGAACAGTTTTGAAGTGGCGGTTGACCTTAGTAAGTATATAAGTATGCAGGGCCAACATTTTAAGACAGCCGTAATGTCCCTAGTTTTAAACGTCCACGACTACACTACACCCCCAAAAGTCAATCTAAATAATAGTGTAAATAATCCATATTCTAAAACCCACTTATTTAAAATTTTATAAAATATTACATTTTTAACTACTATTTTTACATAATTTGGATAAACGACAACCCAGAATGTAAATGACAATTTTTCAGGCAGCAAGATGGCTGCAATTGTCAAAATATGTCACCAGAGAGTAAACCTTCTTGTTATTGAATCATGATATACGGCTATACTTTAGGGCGAAACAAAAATAAAAGCGCTTAAAGTGTATATGGATTGCGCAGCACTGATGAAGTCAAACTTAAAAATATTATTAAAAAAGTCATGGTACCGACCATGATTGAACTCGGAATTCTAGCCTTTCACACTTGTAGTTGAAACTGCCAAGAATGTACTCAATCGGTTCATAGCCACGCCCACATTTCATATACACCTATGGTTATAAGGTTTTGAAATACTTATGCTCCTAATCCAAGTAGATCTGACAATGCTTCGTATCTACTAACTCCAAATTTGTTGCAAAGTCTCACAGCTGAGTATACAAGCGAGCTTAGACTACCTTTCTCTTACTCAAAATTGCTTTTTCTAATTTATTCCAATTCTCTTATCAACTTCATGCCGTTACAGCGTTATTAAACTTCTTGGCGTGGACTTAGGCGAACACGCAATGTTTGGGAAAACCTATGTGTCAGCAATTCCAAGTAAACAAAATAGGATAAGTGTATGTTGCTTCATATGTTGAATAAATATGTATGTATGTAAAAAAAATTACGGAATTTCTGGGATAGGAAGTATATATGTTACTAAGAATCGAATGTGTGATTTGTTTATGTATAAATGTTTTTTCTTGATGTGCAATATTTTTTTTAAATATTTTAAATTTGTTTGTTGCTTGTGCTACTTAAAGTAATGTGTGGTTTTTTAGCAACGAATAAGAAGAATTGTTTATGTATTTATTGATTTTTTATTTAAATTTTTTTAACTAAATCTGAGTTAATACGTATTTTAATCTTTAAAAAGTGCCGCTTTCTTATGTTAATTCTCAATTAACAGGCCTTATAAGCACTGTTATTTCCTCAAAAAAAAATTTTTTTATCAATATGATCCATTCCGAAAAAAAGTATTTAAAACAATTTAAAAATATGCCTAAAAAATTCAAAGCTCTTAAAAAATTTTTAAAACTAAGTATGTGATACACTATCTGACCCCGCCGGCGTTATGTTGCTTAATATTGTATATTATTAAATTAAAATTGCGATAAAAGCCTCTCTGATAATGTATTAAGCAGCCGTTCTTCATTTCGTTTGGCTCGAAGAAGAAGCTTTCGAAAACTTACTAACCAGTGTGATAGCTATGGCCAAAGATTCGATTAGCTGGCAGGTGCAAAAACGATCAAAGTGGATGATTTTCCGACGTTAATTTCCCGAGTACAGAGCACAAACACTCAATCATTGGTATTGTGATTAATTGATTGTCATGGCGAAAGCGATACGAACCTCTTGGGATCGGTTGGGGGCCTCGGAATGAGAAATTCCTCAGCTTTGTGGTATCTGTTTAGTACTCCCCCGTGAATCATATCGTCCGCGTGGTTTTAGAATGCTTTAAGCGTTCCTTTGCATAATGCGGGTTGATTAAGATTGCGAAGCATTACGACGACTTAATCAACCTTCCATTGTAAATAGTGCACATCCAAAGAATTCAAAAGTTCAGTTTGATATTAGCCTCCAGAAATTATGTCTATATCCGATATTTTAAGGAAATGCAGTGAACCAAAGATTGGGTTTTGAATGTCTAAGTGATTCGCATCCTTGTTCCTACCCGCTAAAGCTTGTCTTTAACTTAGTATATGAACTACTCTTTCGTTGAGACGAAATTGAATAAATGTGGTGGGAACGAAGTGACAGGAACACAACCATTGCCGTCACTTGAAGTATTTTCGCTGAACGCCAGCATGTCTATGATTTCAAGTAGGCATTGACTTCATCTGCAGCTTTCGAACATAGTAGTACTAGCAGTGTTTGCCCGAAATCGCCTTAGAATCGCAATAATATTATCAGTATCAAAATCGAGTTATGTAAAAGTTCATGAAAGTATCCACAAGCGAATGGGGAAGCGTAAATGGCTAAAGACGAGCAGCCGCCAAACATCCCTATAGCGAGCACTCAACACCAGTTAAGAGATAGACCAAGAAATAATGAAGACAAATTCACATTTATAGTCCATTGACATGAGTTCTACAAAACACAACTATTACACATCCATGTTGTTGGCACTACTGCCTTCCATCATAAAATATTCGGTGTGGCCGTTGATGATACTTTCACCTTCATCGAACACGTAACCAATCTGTCACTAAAGTTCGAAGCCGTAACAAAATTCTCAAGTCAACAGCTGCCTCTTCTTGGGTAAGAGATACAGAAACAGTGAGCGGGTCTTTTAAAACACTCTCAGGACCTTGTTGTTGTTATTAACAGTGCTTCGCCTTGCCTAATGGACACGATCGCTCTAAGAATCGTAAACTCTCTTCTAACGAGAGTCCAAGAAAACGCGCAGTTTCAACAGGGTTGGACCAGAGTGATATTGGTGATAGAAAAGTAGGTTAAATTGAACAGGAAAAGAGATGTTTAGTATCATGAGGAGACATAACACATGCAGAACACGTATTTGGTATGGTGGGGTTCAGTCTGAATAAGTAAGAGCTTACCCTGTTACGATATCCAGAACGAAATTGTACTAGCATGACTCTAGTCCCCTCGGAAGAACACGATCCTTATCAGCTGTTTCAGTTGTTTCGATGACGATTACGGGGTTCATAGGCGAGATTTGAGGGATCTGTTTACCGACTCTGTATTACCAACGTAATGTGGTGCCGGATCTTATCATAGTGCTTGCAGATATGTTTCCTTATGTCCCTGGGGGCGGGGCTACGTCCAATAGATGTCGATTTGGCTGACTGGGTTCATGACAGTTCAGAAGGAACTGTCTACTCAGGAGTTCCGCGTGTTCTTGAACATTGAGCAATTTTGCCTCTTGATGGAGGTGAGACTCAGATGACATAAGCAGACATCCCATAGCGGTTCTAATGGCGGTGTTTTGGCAGACTTGCAACTTCCTCCAGTTGGTGTCAGCGAGGTTGAAGGACCATATGGGAGCAGCGTAATCAATAACTGTTGGTCAATAGCCTTATATGTAGCTAGCAGGAACTCCTTTTGGTCACCTTATGATCTCCTCAATATCATTTATATTGCCAGGAAAAAATGCTCAATGCTAGAGACCGTTGGATTAGAAACTACTGAACAAGCATTGAAACGAAATCCACATAAAAGCGGTGAATTTTATCAAACTATGCCCGGTGAGTCCCATTTTCAATTTTTTCGCACCACTTATATCAGATAAAGTACGCAAATCTGCCAAGAGATATTCAAATCACCCTGGACCAACTTCGATCTTTATACGAAATAAACTTAAGATCTCAGGACAGTATTATACATCCGGAAGTATCTATAACCTAAACTTTATTTGCCATTAAGGTTTTACTATTTATTGAGCTTTTTGTCTTTATAAGTATTATATAGGAATATAGTTATAAGTACAGTGGCGGACATAAATATACATACAAACGACTTTTACAAATTTTGGCGGTAATAAAATAAATTTTAACAAAGCCTATGTAAAAACATGTGTCAAAGTCCGCTATTGTATATTAAATAAATTAGTATTCATAGCTACAACAAAATCTGTATATACTCATATATATACTCACTATAAAAATTGCACTTTCCGGCAAGAATTAGTTCTTTTTAATAATTTCGATAATTTCTTATGAGAGTGTGCTTAAAAATACAATAGATATACAGAAAAACTCGACAACTTTTAACAACATTTTAAACTTTTTAGCAGGAATTTTTGAATTTTTTTTTTCAAGTATGCAGTTTTGCAGCTCATTTAATTTCAGGACAGCAAGATACTAATCTTCAGCGGCTATGAGAATTACCTGATTTTAGGCAATTTTTTTTTCTAGCCCACCTGCCCATTTTCTTTCATACAAATTTATAAGCCAACTGTTTTTATAATGAAAGAAAATACGCAGGTTGGCTAAAACCGAAATTGCCAAAAATCAGGTAATTCGTTCAGCTTCTTAAAACTAATATCCTGTTACACTGAAATTTAACGAGCTACATAAAAAACTGCATACTTGAAAAAAATCTAAAAATTCTTGGTGAAAAATTTAAAATTATGATAAAAATTCATCGAATTATTCTGAATTTTTCACAAAGTCTTAAGCTTTAGTTTTCAGTAATTCTATTGCACTTTTGTAGATATTTCCAGATGAAATTATCGAAATTATTAAAAAGAAGTAATTTATGCTGAACATTTGCAATTTTTTATGGTGGTTCATTTGGACTGTGAGCCACTGTATACTAGCAAAAGTAAATAAATAAAAATATTCGTTCAATATTCTTTAACTTATTTAATTTCGTATAATAACAATTCAATTGTATTGCATTGTTGGTTTTACGGCCTGTAAATTTGCAAAGTACCATGACTATAAACGAGCTCAAGGCCAATAATAATAATTTTTCTTTTTATTTATGAAAATTATTATTGTTTTTATTTTTTTTATTTTTCTATTTTTATAATAATAATTTTTTAATTAATTATTAAAAGTTGTTTTAATTGAATAGAGTAGGTTAAATTTTTAGAGAGAACCGCCATAGCTTTTCTTATAGATCCATTTCGGAAGCTGCCAGACTTCTTCAACACGCTGTGCTAACCATTAAGCTAACAGAGCGCTGGTTTTGTGACAGCTAAATTCTATTCACATTTAGCATAACATTGAGCATGCACCGCCATCTGGCTGCATGATCAGGCTCATGATGGATTTTTTGGTAGTTGTGTGCACTTTTTTGTCTTTTTGGTACACAGTCCGATATTCGTGCCCAACGGTTTTGTATATTTTGTTTACCAACTTTTTTAAGAAATTTAATTCAAAAACCACATATTGTTAGCAAAGTTAAATGAGGCTGCTGAAAGTCTAGACAAACTCTATACAAATATATATGTTTATACCTCTTGCAAATAGAAATCATTAATATTAATTTCACACATTCTTTCAGAATTATTATGGCCGCTTATCGCTCTATCAAGACCAACAAACGACTGTTAATAATTTGGAACGTGGTTTACCCATTTCGTATCGTGTGGATTTTCCCATACCAAATGTTCTACCCAAATTGACGCGCATCGCGATTAATGAACTGGACATTTGCTTAGCATCCGAGTGTGAGTAATTACATACTTAGTATTTGCTGTCAGCAAACACTGGTTCATAAATCTTTCAATATTTATTTTTTTTTTTTGTATTATAAGCAACTATATTTTACACGGCTAAAAATTTGAGCTTAAATTTTAAACCATTCGTCGGTTTAAGCAATTATTTTAAACGTTTTTGTAATAAATTTAAGATCTTTCAATTACCTACACCAATTTTCAATTTAAATTAATTTAAAACAGAACTGAAAACAAAGTCTAACATTTTTTAAATTTCTTTTCTTTTTTTATGTTTTTTTAATTGTTAAACGATTTCTGGTTCTAAACCAAATTTTTTTTTTGATATATATGTAGCCCAGAAAAGTTTAAAATTTAGATTCAAATTTTTAGCCGTGTATTATTAAATATATTACTAATAAAAGTGTCTTTAACTATTTTGCAGATCCACCGCCCAGCACTGTACTAGATCTACAACATACATTACATACAACAACAATACGTGGCACGAGCTCATTAAATAACAACTACGAGGCTGGTCCTATGTTCGCCATACCAACTAATACATTCGCAGGTCAGAATTTTAATCGAATTTCGACACCGAATCAAACGAATAGACCACAAACCCAACGCACAAAACCAAGTATCACACAGCCTGTTGCGGAAAGTGCCTTATATAATCCGCTACAGAGCGCATTACAAAATCCTTTTCTTTCGAAAGTGAGACCACAAGCAGCTTTAACCTCAACCACGCCACAATCAGCGCACTCACCTGAGACACGTTTACAGCGCCCAACAAACACTAAAGATTATTCACAATGCGGTGTGGAAGGTAATACAGTGACACCGTTTATTCATGGCGGTGTCGAACTTGCGCGTGGTCAACTTCCTTGGTTGACGGCCATCTATCGTAAGCAATCGTCCGGTTTGCGGTTCTTATGTGGCGGTTCGCTGGTGTCAGCTAACACCGTAATAACTGCTGCACACTGTTTTAAGTTGAAGTCGCTTAGTGCCTCGCAGGTGGTTGTCTATTTGGGACGTCACAATTTGGAAAATTATGGCGAAGTGGGCGCGGTTTCGCGCGATATACGCAATTTGCTGATACATCCCGACTACAGCGATAAGTCGTTGCCCGATGCAGACATAGCAATTTTGCAAATCCAGACAGCAGTGAGGTAAGGACGTGGGCGCTATGTGAACTTTATTTGAAGTAATATTTTCAACTCTTTACAGGTTCAACGAATTTATACGTCCTATTTGTTTGTGGAGCGAATCAGCAGATAGTTCCTTGATTGTTGGTCGTACAGCATTTGTCGCTGGCTGGGGTGCCGATGAGCAGGGTCGTGAAGTGACTGCAATACCTAAAATGGTAGACACGCCCATTGTGAGCGATAATGAATGTCTGCGCTCTTCCGAAGTTTATAGCAAATTGACAACTCCACGCACGCTGTGCGCGGGCAATCGCGATGGTTCTGGTCCATGTATGGGTGACTCCGGTGGTGGTTTGATGGTTAGCCGCAATGGACTTTGGATGTTACGTGGCATAGTTTCGGCGGGTTTAACAAGTCAAGGCCAATGCGATCTCAGTCAATTTATTATATATTGCGATGTGGCGAAGCACATAGCATGGGTGCGAAGTAATATAACATGAGGTGTACTTAATCACAGTTTATGTGAATTGCAAGAGAGGTTCAGTTTTATTAGTATTTATTTTTGTATTGAAAGACAGCATGATTCAAAATGCTGTTGACAACATTTGTGAACATTTAATGAACAACGCTAATGTCATATTCCAGTTTTATTTCTAGAACTGTATAGTTAGTGCGAATAGAACAGTCAAATATAAGTGCTCATATATTTACAAATGTTTCAATCATTGAAATAAAAATCGCTTTTGATGGTTTTATAAGAATTTTGTACTTTGAATAAATACCCCAAATAAAATGTAATAGACAGACATTGCACATTAATAAATTAATCGATTTTACTAACTAACCCTAAGCTGGAAAATAAATTGGTCTAAATAATTGCTTTCGATTAATCGATACTACTGACTAATTTCCTGATTTATCGAAATTTGATTATTAACAATTTAATCAGTATGACTAATCAGAAAACTTAGTAAATACAACTTCAATAATCGGAAAATTTAAACGTTTAGCCATTTTCAAGTTTGATTAACTCACCACTCTCGAAAGTGTATCTCCTGTAAAAATAAATGAAGAATGGTACTCACATTTGTACTGAATTTGGTTTAAGATTTTTTTTTCGGCCAGAATTTTTAGAAAGTTGTTGAATAGGCAGTTCTATAGCTCATAAAATATTAGTAGCTCATAATTTCCCATGAATTTATTGGATTGTTTAATTTTTTCATGCGCGGTATAGAAGAAATCACTCGACACCGTTGGCTAAAAAATTCTAAAAAATCAGGAAATTTTTGAGCGAGTGAGGTGCACAATGTGATATTAAAAGTGTTTGGCCTACAAAACTGTGTAATCAGAAATTTTCTAGAAACTCCGCTAGATTTTGATGGCCATTTTTCTGAACTTTGCTTAAACTTTGAAATTTCTTTTTATGTGGTTTCTGTTATTGCATTCGCTATATTTCAAATGAGAGTTACTAAATTCACAGCTTCTTCTTATTTCGTCGAACGATATACATTCTAATTTCACTACTAATGTATTGAACACAGCTGTATATACGGATTTCTGAGTTTGCTCGTAATTTTTTTTTCCTCGATTTTCTCGGATGCCCTGACTTGCTTGCTTTATCAGTTTTGACTGAACAACTAATCGGGTTAGGTTAGGAGAGCGGGCATGGGATAGCCCAAACATCTACGTGGCACCTATGCCCATTTTGAATCCTATCAGTGTGTGTCGGTTGGGTGCGCATTCGCCCAACATGGTATTTCTCACTTAATCCTCTTTAAACCGTTTACTCTCCTGGAAAGGACAGAAAGACCTACTTCCCTAATCTTAGCCACATTGTTGAAAAAGCATGCTTCCAGAAATCTAAGAGGACTTGACTGTTAGCATGGGCTTCGATGAAGAAAGCAGAGAATCGACTTCTCATCCTGGCAGTTTCTATATAGGGAACTTGTTGGTATACACAATGTCCTGTAATGACACCTGTAAGTACTCTTTACACAGACTTATTTAGTATGAAGAGAAAGCTAGTTCGTTTTCTGTCTAAATATGGCTATATTGGACCTTGAGACGTAGCAATTATACCGGTAAGTCCATAGTAAATTAGCAATCTTAAAACAATGTTCATCGATTCTCCTTAGGAAATTTCAAAATGGTGGTCGCACGGAAAGGCGGATGCTACTTCGGACTGAGTAGGGAATTGAAAAGTAAAGTCCTTGTTCGATGAACGAGAATAACACTCTATACGTCACTCATCGCACAAGCCCTTATACTCGTATATGGTGCAGAAGCGTGTAAAGTGACAACATCTGATAAGGCGACTCTGGGAGTATGCGAGAGAGAGATTTTTCGAAAGTTTCGTTGACCTTTACGCTTTGGTAATGATGAGCTTTGCGAAGACGTACAAATATAGAAACCCATCGGCTCCTCTGGCTGGGCCACGCTGTGCTAATGAACGAAGATACTCCGGCCCATAAGTTATATTTATCGGCGCCCTTCGGTTAAAGCAGCGGAAGAGGGAGAGAAGAAACGACTGGCATTTAAAAAAGAAGGTCGCACGGAGTTGTCTGCGATCTGTATGCCCATATCGGTGCCCTTCCTGACCCTTTTATGAGCTAGCTCGCTGCAGGAATATATGTTAAAATTATTATCGATACTGATTTTGGAAAAGTGGGCGGTGCCACGCCCCCAGGCTATATAAAATTACAATTCGTCATAACTCTGCACTTATTCGGTCTAAATCAATTATATTCGGATATATGTGTCATTTAGTAAAGATTTACAAAGTTTTCGAAAAGTGGAAGGTGCCACGCTCCAATTTTTTGTGTTTTGCTTGTGCTTCAATAATGTCCAACATTTACTATCGATCTCTGTGAAACGACAAAGGCCATATTTAGTTTTTAGCAAAACGTCCAAGCTATTTAAAGTAGCAATTCGGCATAGCTAGGAATTTATTTGGTTCAAGTTAATTATATTTTATATACAGATATGTGTTTTATATATATCAATAAACCTTGGAAACAGACAGCAATACCAGGATCAAATAAAAGGTAATTCGATTTATCTTCGAAACTATTTACATATCAGTACCGGCAGAGAAAATGCGAAAAAGGGGAGTAGGAATAGAAATTTGTTATAGAGAGGTGGTGTTAGAGGAAAATTAAGAGGGTAAAGAAGAGTAATGGTATATGGGGATGGGGAAAAGCAAAAGTTGGAAAAAAGGAGGAGAAAATGATAAATGTAAAAGAAACGAAACGTGGGGAAGGAAACAGTACAATTTGTTATATGTAATCAATCAAAATTTTAGGCAGGTCTGCTAGTATTTGATAAAGAAGGTATTCAAGTTGTTACCTGCCTCGAGGTGCTCGAATGCGCCGGACAGAGGTATTAACCGCCGCCTAATTAATTCCTAATAAATCATAGGTCATTATTAGACTCTTGTAATTTTTGTTGTCGGCGCTTCCAGAAAAAATCCAGGTGAAGAATAATATGTCGCTATATTGGCTGAAGAAAGCAATTATTCTTGAGTACAATTCAAGGTCACAAAAAATAAATTTATTGAGTAGATTTATTTACAAGCCTACGATATATTTTGATATTGACATTTTTTGATGTCTGAGTGAAAGAGAAACCTATCTCAGTGCCTTGTTTGAAAACGCTTCTTCTTAGAAAACAATTGAAGAATTATTTTATTTCCCTCAAAAACGCAAGATCAGTTCAAAATATTTCCATCTAAACTAGGAACTACTCTAATTTTGAGATAGATAGTGCTAAAGCAACAACGGATATATTGCCATATTCCAGTTAGCAGACGATATGTATGTAGTTCAGAGAAAAAAATTGATTGACTCTCAAGTCTTGAAATAACTTCTATTAAGGCCCGCTTTTGATTCGCGAGGAAAAATAATGTCTACCTCGCTTCAAATTATTATTAATGAGTGACTTAACGTAATCAAAAAATTGGCCCAAAAAGCTGTGAAATAAAAATATATGTGGAAATTTCAAGACCCCAAAACTCAATGTAGTGACAGAAAGTTACTTCAGACGCCTAATACCTTGCATGCAAAATTTCAAAAACCACTTCCAAAAATTGTTTTACCTGCGAGATTTTATGTCCCTTATTTTACTTTTTTGATTATTGGCATTGACAAAACGATAAACAAGAATCTCAACACCGAAATCTCAATATAGTCCCACGTATGAAGAACGTTTATTCAAACGATTTTACTTAAACAAGAAATCTCATTTATATTCTGTAATAGGAAAACTTTGTCCACACGTTATCTATTACCGTATGTTAACCTTTAGAACGTGTTAAGCATACAACTGCCAACAATGTCAGCCAACAATGTCAGCCAACAATTTAAGGATGCTTGCTGTATTACTCACTCAGTTACATATACATATATATATATTTAATAGCTTTATATGTATGTGTAAGTACATGGAAAACATTCTAAAATTCGGCTCATGAACATCGCTAGAAACTAGAAAATGGCAGAGTACACTTAAAAAGGTGAGAAACTCATATGAATAACGCAAATCCAAGCAACTAAAATATGCTACACAACTACAACGTACATATATACAAATTCATACATATATACATTAGATCGGCGCAAATAAATTTAGCTTTTCATTTTTCTGTGAACTATTGAAAGTTGTATAACTATAATTATATAAGTTGTATTTGTTAAGGTAGATTGTGTAATTGCATCCGTGTTTTTACTTTAGAAAGTGAAGAAATTCAGTACACTATAATGTTTATTACGAAGTTACCAAATTTTGAACTTGTATTACTTCTAGCAAGTTAGAAACCGATTACTATAATGTACCGGTTTCGCTTTGGGCTTTGTAACATCCCAACAATCATTTCTGTAAATGTTTTTCAAAATAATTTAAAGTAAACTTGCTACAATAAGCGATATGTAAGCCTTATCAATTTTAATTTATTTGAAAGTTTCAAGTAAACTTTTTATAAACTTCAAGAAAAAACAAATAATTTCCATTGAAAAGTGAAATGCAAATGTTTACAAAAATTCAGAAAAAACTATTTGCCAGTTTTTTTCTTGTCAATTTACAATATTTCCAATTCTTTTCAAACAAGATTTTATATGAGAATGACGGCGAAAAAGCAAAAATCATGGCTGCATCTTAACCACTTCTGCAATCTAGTAATAGTTGGTTTAAGTTGTAGCATTGCAATAGCTAAATAATATACAAAATAAGGTTAGAAAAAAGTTTCAAAAAAAAGCTTTTAGAAAGCTTTCTTTAAAATCATTTTTGTAGGTTTAAATTAATAAGCTTTTTATCAACATGTCGTTTCAATTACCCAATGTTTATTTTCAGACGTTTTATAAATGAAAAATCTGAATTTTGTAAGCTTAATATTTATTTTGCAAAGCTTTTTAAAGATTTATTTTAAGTTTACTTTGCTTGTTGAGATCTTTCGGTTTCGTTACCGAAATCGTGCTTCAACATTTATTTCGGTTTTGGTCTGGTTTCGGTTTCAAAATAAAAAAACGTACACAAATTTGTGAATAAAAAAGTTTACTAATTTTATTACTTAGCTACAAAATTTGGTTTTTTAGAATTTTTTTCCTGCGGACATCATGGACTTTCTCCAATATAATATTGAATATTGTGTTTGCATTACCAAATTTTTTTATAAGAAAAGTATTAGATCCTTTTTCGTTATCTATACACACTCGATTCTATAGATATGTATCTCTCCGTCCTGAAAATTTCATCTAATTTATCTAAGGATTTTAAAGAAACAAAAATTGATTGTCATTAAATTTATTAGCGTATAGGTCAATAAACAATTAACAAGTGAAAAAATTAATATCAGACAATAACATTAATAATCGCTTCAAAAACTTTTACTTACTAGTTGTCCGCGTCTTTTGTAACCTTGCCTGTCGAGTCCTCGTTGAAAATAAGCTGGTGTACATTTTGTAAAAAAAACTATGTGTCCGTAAAATGAAGTAAAAAAATATGAAAAGAAAAATTACGATTACGGTTTCGGTTTCAGAGTAAGAACAAGAGTCAAAAATTAGTCCAAAATTGTGGCATATATGATCATTGTGAACTCATTTGGTATTAAGAATTGGTTGTATTTTCCTTCTAAACATGATTGTTCAGTATTACCCAACCCAGAAATAACCTCGACAAAGTCCCGAAATTTTTCCAAAATAGTCCCGAAAACAATATTGAAATGACTCGGAAAAAGCCCCAAAAAAAAATCCAGCAATTGTTCCGAAATGACCTTGAAAAACACCCAGAATGATCCCTAAAATTATGCCGAAACTACCTCGAAAAGGACTAAGTAGTCCCGCCAAAAGCCTTATTTTGGGCAGCTATGATCCCAAACTTGAAAAAAATTAAGTCACTGAATCTTAATTTATACATAAATAACCAAAAAAATCTTCATAATACACATTATGCACATAGGGGTATAATTTTGCTGCATCTTTAAAAAATGTTGATGTACGCTGACGACGTTAAGATTTGTATGTCTTACTTGGTGAGTGAAAATAGAACTTTATATCAATCAGATCTTGATAGACTGGGTACTTGGTGCGATCCAAACTATATGCCACTCAATCATACAAAATGTAAATATATGTGTTTTTCGCGCAGAAATACAGCTTCCTACATAATCAACAATCATAGTCTTGAACAAGTGAATGATTTTGTGGACTTGGGAATTAAGATGGATTGTAAACTTAGCTTCAATCTCCATATTAATGCAACCGTCAATAAATCTAGGGGTGTTTTATCATTCGTTACGCGATGGGCGAAAGAATTTAGTGATCCGTACGTAACAAAAGCCCTTTTTACAACATTAGTAAGACCGATATTAGAATATGGCTCAATTATTTGGAGTCCGAGCTCCGAGGTCCACGTTGATCGGATTGAATCAGTTCAAAAACAATTCTTACTCTCCGCTTTAAGAAATCTTTCATGGGATTCCTCATATAATTTGCCTTCCTATATTAATCGCTTGAAACTTATTAACCTTCCTACCCTTTCCAGTGGTAGAGAAATTCTCGGAACAATATTTATGATTACATTATTAAACGGGTTGGTCTATAGCCTATTTTTGTTGGGAGAAGCAAACTTTAGTACTCCTTTTCGGCCATCAATACATTTTAAACCTCTTTTTTGAAACAGTGTAGGACTACTTTTGAATTAAATGAGCCTTTCCGATGTTTGTGTGATAATTATAATACTCACTCCAGCACATTTGATATTTCTGACTCGCTTTTTAGCATTAAAAATCGATACTATCCTCGCTTAACCCATAGCAACTTTATGAATTTACTCTCTACAATCGAAGTGATTCTTTCTTCTCTTAATACATTATTTATAAGTTTTAATTTCTTGTGTTACTTAGCTGATGAGTTTTCCTCTGTAGCTGAGCAGTTTAGATCTCGACACTTAACAAACCACTGCCTTTCACCGACTCGCCAATATAAATATATATAAAAAAAATCCGTGCGTTATGCGGATGCGCCCCTCGTGTCGGTTGGGCGGGATGGTGGGTTATCCGTTGGGAATTATTATTATATCGATGTGCTTATTTTTTATTTTCAAAAGATTGAATAGTAATTAAAATTTTATTCTTCATTCAAAATTTTTTAATAACCAATAACATTTCACTCGTCTTTCAAAGGATTTCAAATAATAAACAAAAATTAATACAATTTTAAACATTAATTAGGATACGATTACTCACCGTCCTGTTTTAAAATTAAAAGGTTGTGAGTTTGCCACATTGCTATATCGGAACTGGAGAACCCCTTGCACTTCTTAACGCTTTGATCGGTCTTTGCAGACATTAGTCAAAAGTGATATATTAAATTTGAAGCAAAAGAAAAAGAAAAACGGCTTTGGTGCAGACACTTGGGTTCATATCTCAGTGTCCGAGAAGGGGTCTGATGAGAAGTTGGGCACTTCGAAACATGTCATCCCATACCATCGCTGTGCATAACGTTGTAATTTTTCCTCTAATATCAATTAACGAAAAACAAAAACATTTACCACCTGGGAACTTGCCAATAATTTAACAGGTTGTAAAATTAATAGGGCAATTAAAATGAGACTCTAAGCACCCTAAATAATTAGGAAATAATAGGCGTCTTTATTTGATAGTTTTTACAGGGTGTTTTTTTTACAGGTTTGTTTTTCGAATAGAGATAAAACTGGCATTTTGTGGTCAAATCTGGCAACTCTAATGTCATTTATGTTCAGTTTGGTTTGCCATTTCATCATGAACAGGTTGACAAAAGAACAACGCTTGCAAATCGTGCAAATTTATTTCGAAAATAATGGTTCAGTTCGCGAAGTTTACCGTGAGCTCCGTCCATTTTATGGTCGACATAATCGTCCATCAGAGCAATTAATTCGGTTAACCATGGATCGTTTTCGCACTACGTTTACTCTATGTGATAATACGCATCCGCAGAGACGTCGAACAGTGCGCACCGAAGAAACAATTGCCGCTGTAGAGCAAAGTGTTGAAGAGGACCCGAATGAATCGATTCGCCACCGTGCACAGCAATTGGAGCTTTGTCCATCAACTTTATGGAAGATTTTGCGCAAAGATCTTGGCTTGCGACCTTACAAGATCCAGCTTGTGCAAGAATTAAAGCCGCGAGACCATGCAATGCGTCGTGATTTTGGTGTATGGGCCGAAAATGAGATTGATTTCGATGCTGATTTTCATCGCAAAATTTTGTTCAGTGATGAGGCTCATTTTTGGTTGAATGGCTACGTCAACAAGCAAAATTGCCGCATTTGGAGTGAAGAGAATCCACATGAGACCCTTGAAACGCCATTACATCCACAAAAACTGACTGTTTGGTGTGCTCTATGGGCTGGTGGAGTCATTGGGCCATACTTCTTCCGCAATAATGCTGGAGAGGCAGCTACCGTTAATGGAGACCGGTATAGAGCCATGATAACCGACTATTTTGTTCCCGAATTGGATGGCATGAATGTGGATGAGTTGTGGTTCCAACAAGACGGCGCTACATGCCACACAGCGCACGTCACAATCGATTTATTGAAGGAAACATTCGATGAGCGCATAATTTCGCGGAATGGACCTGTCAATTGGCCACCAAGGTCGTGTGATTTGACACCATTGGATTATTTTCTTTGGGGATATGTGAAGTCGCTCGTCTACACCAACAAACCAGAAACGTTAGGGGAATTGGAAGCCAACATTCGTGGCGTTATTGCCGACATACGGCCCCATATGCTCGAAAAAGTGGTTGAAAATTGGACCTGTAGAATTGGCTTTATTCGAGCCAGCCGCGGCGGTCACATGCCCGAAATCATATTTAAACATTAATGGCATAAAATTATCCTTCCAATAAAGCCAAATTGATGGACCTTAAAACGATTTTCTTGTGTTTTATTTCAATTCGAAGTTCTATACCCCTAAAAAACACCCTTTATAATTTTATTTGCTCAAAAAATGTGGCTATTAAACGTAAGTAAATTTATGAGTACTTGAGCAAAAATATTTGTAAATAGTGTTGTCACCTAGCGTTGCCACCTAGTTCCAACATATTTATTTTTTTGGCATACCCGCTATTATTCTTAGCAATTTGACCCATTTCGATGAAGTTGGAAATAAAGGAAATATGATTAATTTTTAGGTCTCCTAATTTATTGTTGCCACTTTAGATATTTTTAAAGCGTTGCCACCTATCTGTTTGCTTTAATGAAATGAGTTATGCCAATATGCGCAATAATTGTATGTTATATGAATTTTTTCTGCTTTAATTTGGACGTAGAGGTAAGTTTTGAAAATGTAAAAATGCATTTACGAATTTCATAAATATTTGAAAACTTAGATTGAAAATCATTGAGAATATCTTTTAGGTAAATTCAGCACGGTTTAGGCACTGATAGGGAAGTTACAATCTACCCGTAGGCTCAAACATGAGAAAGAAGAGAAAGGAGTGCTTGCTATCCTCTTATGATCTGCAAGGCAGGCAGTCGTATAGGTTCCCCGACTCATGCAGTGTCTTTCAAGCGGAAATCTATGCCATCAAAAGCGCAGATAGACTGCTGCGGGATAGTATATTACCAACAACCAATGAAGTTTTCGATGACACCGGAGTTTCGAATATGGCTTAAGGCTTCGCAACATTTCTTTATGCTGATGAGATGGCCATGGAAGATTCGCAACTAAGTGCACAAGGCGGATAACTCCGTGCGACCATAATTTTAAAATCTATTTTGGAGAATAAAATATCATACTTTTAAAGCAAAGCCTTAACTGTTGACTAACCGGGATGATTGTGTAGTCATATGACCAGGTTTAGATAGGAAAACTAGCTTCCTTTTCGAACTAACCAAATCTGCAGCGAGAGTAATTATAGGTATCATCATTATGCTACCGATGCTGCGACAAAGGCGTATACAAACAATTTCCCCATACAGAAGCTTTGTGGATGCGTTGAAAGAAGAGTCGGTCTACGATGTTCTTGGTCGATGTTCACAACTGCAGAAAAGGCGATTCAGATTTCTGGGCAGGGGTGAAAGAGTTAGTCCTGTCCCACTTATTGAAATCTTTCGCAATGGGAACAAATGTAGCCGACCAAACTTAGAAAGGAAGCATTCTGGAACAGCTTGAGATCTGATGACTATCACTACGGAAAAGTCGTTTCGAAAAGAATACATCTTTAAGTCGGGTAGCTAACTACATCACAATTTTTGAATTTTTTTCCATATATGGATATATTTTTTAAAGATATCTAGGTTGAAAACTATGAGAACAAAAATAAAAATAATTTTTTTTTATTTCTATAGCAGAAAACGGGTTCTTTCAAGATCAGAGTTTTCAAAGACCCATTTTTGAGGAGACAAAATTTTGGAAAAAAGGAAAACAATATTTTTAATCAGTCTAATGTATTTATATATATTGAAAATGTGCACTCTGCATCACTAGGTTTTACGCATATACTTTTGCAGACATGAACGCATTCAAGAGTAGGTACTCAAATCTACCCTACAGTCAATTCTACTAGTCAAATACTAGTTTGCCAAACAGGCTCAACTAGTTCTGTAATTTTTTAATATTAGCAACTGATATTTTTAGCATGGCGATGTCCTACGAGATGACAATTGTCCGCTTCTGCATCAGCAACATACTAATTTACATACTAGTCAGTAAACCAGTATTAAACTAGTTGACAAGCTAGTCAGTACATACACCAGTAGCATACCAGCTGTCATACTAATGCATCAGTATCAAACCAGTTACTGTACCACTTCATAGTAGGTTAGTTCATTTTAAGTTGAAAAGTACAAGAAAATTGCAAAATTACATTACACTTTACTATTTTTAGCCACCTTGTTATCGTATGTGTCTCTACTCGCCATTTTAGTTGTTGCAGCTTCTAAACGATTCCGTTGAAGATTCACTATTGTTTTATTTATGAAAACAGCATTTCACAATCACAATAAGTCAAACTGGAAAATAGAAACCATTCGATATTTTTGTAAGAATTTGTTAAAAACTTGTTCTTCAGATTATTTCAAAAAGAAATGTTATTTACTTACTCAATTGGTTTGACAAGTGATCGTTTCGTTTTCACTTTTTTTTGTGGTTTCATTTGAGCACTGCTTACTCGTTTTTGCGTCGCTCGTACGCCGTTATTCAGTAGCGACGTCGCAAAAAATAAGGGTGATTTTGTTGACATGCACGCACGTACATGATCTGTAACCCAAATTTATTATTTAAACCACGAAACTCTCAAAAGGATTATGATTTTGCTATTAGAACTATTATTTACAACAAATTTTTATATTTAATTTAATTAAATAAATATTTAAGAACTCAGAATAATAGTTGAATAGAAAATTAAAATGTAAGACGGCGTTGTTAACTGAACGATTGCGGCCCGAATACTGAATTGTTTTCTTTTTCGCTCGTGTATGCATGTATCGACAATTTTAGATTGTTGTTGCTGCTTATGATAGCGGAAACGTTGCAGTCGCTCAAACTGCTATGAATAAGCCCACGAAACTCTAGTTAATGAACTAGAATGTTTACTAACTAGTTTGGCAGTTGACTGCAGGGTATTTACAACACTTGCGCAAAAACTTTTTATACAGTCGGCATTTGCTTGTTCTAATATAAAAGTAACAACATAAAAACACGTACGAGTAACTATGATTTTTGAGTTAGTACTTTCACTTGTTACTGCACTTTGTATATTCCAAGTAATAGAAAGGCTCAAAGTTTCAAGATGAAATGCTTGAGCAATAAATCAAAACTTGCTGGTCTCCTACAGGTGGGGGTTTGGATATGAAAACTCAACTTAAATTGCACATTTTTAATGGATGTGCGTAACTGCCAGCACTACCTAGCCATTAATTGTAAAAGCTGCAGATACGGGTACTAAAGTGTGCTTAAATAGGTGTTCCTAATTCGAATGGAGTTTCTAACGAATTCTTATTTGTAAAGGGTGTTTTTTTTAGGGGTATAGAACTTTGAATTGAAATAAAACACAAGAAAATCGTTTTAAGGTCCATCAATTTGGCTTTATTGGAAGGATAATTTTATGCCATTAATGTTTAAATATGATTTCGGGCATGTGGCCGCCGCGGCTGGCTCGAATAAAGCCAATTCTACAGGTCCAATTTTCAACCACTTTTTCGAGCATATGGGGCCGTATGTCGGCAATAACGCCACGAATGTTGGCTTCCAATTCCCCTAACGTTTCTGGTTTGTTGGTGTAGACGAGCGACTTCACATATCCCCAAAGAAAATAATCCAATGGTGTCAAATCACACGACCTTGGTGGCCAATTGACAGGTCCATTCCGCGAAATTATGCGCTCATCGAATGTTTCCTTCAATAA
>OX465288.1:190995107-191130107 GCA_949987695.1 Merzomyia westermanni
GGAATATCATCACAACTTTTAGCATTAATTGACCCCCATTGAATACGCCAGGGAAAGCCATGCTATCCTCCGGCTTTTCTTTACCAAATAAGTGGGTGCCTCTCCCTTCCTATGTTGCCAACATCGGGTGTTGATAGTAAAGCTGTCTTTGTCGTTGGTCATTCGCATCAAAAAGCTAGCCTGAGAGGTCTTTCGGCTTTAATTTGCTACACGATGTTGTGTAAAGCCCCTGCGGAACACTACGTTGGTATTGCGACAATGATTATACACCTTCTGTAAATGCTTTCTTTCGAATACACCAAGAGCCATCTCTTCGCTTTATCAACGGGCGGCAATTGGAAACACCACGGGATCGTAAACTCGGCCCCTTCTTAGCCCTTCATTGAAGTTGTAGTCTCCCTCTTTCTCTGCCCTCACCGGGGGGTGCCGATAAGAATACCTTTTAGGCTGGAGCATCTTCATTCATTCGCACAAAATGGCCTAGCCAGGGAAGACGCTGGGCTTTAATATGTCGATGTCTGCCTACCTCTGGCATATTCTAAACCCCTAACCTGGAAAAGTCGAAGATTGCTTCTCATCAACTCTTCGCCTTATTGACTCAAGTAGCAGTTTCGCCCTCCGTCGCGTGGTAAACATTTTCCATCGTCAGGAATTGGCGTATCTGGTTCATCATTCCCCTATTAATTTCACAATAAGAATAAGTATGGAGGAAGCCTAAGTACGCTCCGTACGTCGTTTACCAGGTTGCCATTATTGTCCCTGCAGGAATTTGCCCCGGTCTTAAAACTTTCTGTTATACGCCGGATCTTTAAAAAGGAATTTTAGGAAATTATTCCTGAACTAAACTACCCTCCATACCCTCTTGGCTTATGGTTCATGGAATAAAAAAAAATTAAAAATAGGCTATTTTTGAGATTTTCGATTTATTGCCAGCTACCACTTAAAGAAACTTAACAGCCCCTACTCCATTATCTACTTAACAAGAGAAATGCGAATTTTTGCGAAATCAACAACAAAAACAAACAAAAAAAAACATTTCCAACACGTCGGTTCCGGTAAATTTTTGCGATTTCAACCACAGCTGCCATAAGCACCACAACTGTGGCATTCCAAAATCTGATTTAAGTAGTAACAGAAACCGAGACCAAAAGCAAAGATGCGCGCGCTCATTAATAATTAATTCAATTAGCATAATACCGTAAGCGAATGTATGTGTGTGCGTGGCAGATTAGGTGAAAGAGGTAACCAACCAACTAAACAAACTCCCTCCCATACATTAATGAAGTTAGAAAACATGCCCATACTGCCACGCCTGCAGGTCTAAGCTAAAAAGGGAAGTAAGACTTGTACGCTGCGCTTCTGGTTTTGCTCAATGGCCTTTGGGCACAGGCCAGCTTGGAATAATGAATTCAATTTGTTAGCTGAAAATGTGCGCAAATTTGCTGCTGTTGGGGTTTCTAGTGTTACTTATGCTGTTGTGTTGTTGTTGTTGTTGCTACTGTCGTCAACAAGGTGGTTCTATAGCTTGTTGTTGTAAACGTACGTGTGTAAGACGTACTTGCCGTATGCTGTTGCACGAAACAAATGAAGTCACTGAATCTAAATGAATGATACTGCATTAAAATATCCGCTTAACTATGAGTTTCGAGGGGAAGGTGAGGTGAAGCAATAAGAGCAAGAGCGCGCGTGAGGAGCGTATCATGGCACTGCGCTACTCCACTCTTGTTCATTATTGTAAGTTAGTTAATTGGTGTTGCTGTAAGTAGTCTTCGCAGTTGGTAGCAGTTAGCTGTAAATACAACAACAAAGAGTAAAAATATTGCTGAAAAGTAAGGATAACGATGTCGTCGCTTGTACGCAGGGCTTGTTTATACCGATCCTTGTTTATACCAATTAATTACTAATAGAAATTTCTCTATTATCTGAACAAGCGTTGGTATGGCTGCTATGTTATATTGGCCCAGAACTGTTAATTCCATTGGATGGCTCTTTCCATCAATAATGATTATTTTAATTGTTTTCAAAAATCCGCAACTACTAATAGATTTCCATTGAAAAATAAGAAAAGGCCAAAAAAATTATTAAAAAAAAAAAAAAGATCAAAAATAATCAAAAGTAATTAAACAACATTTTTTTGATTACTTTTGATTATTTTTAATATTTTTTTTGATTACTTTTGATTATTTTAAATATTTTTTTTTGATTATTTTGGATCGTTTTGCCGTGTGTCCTTATGTTTGTCTGCAACAATACCAAAAAATTATCAAAAAAAGGTTTTTTATCACTTTTGATTCTTTTTCATTGTTTGATTACTGCTGATTATTTTTTATTTTTTTATATATTTTTAAATTAATCATTAATAACCGAAAGCAATCATTAGTAGGCTTTTCCAAAGAATAATCATCAAGCTCAAGGCGAACTTATACCAGGTGATATCGTGGCAAAATCGTTGCTGCACACACACACCTACTTCATGTGTTTGGTTCTTGCTTTCGCGGCTTCTTCTGTCAGATTGTAAACAAATTTTGTATTTTAACACTATACGCCGCTGCTCATATGTTGTTGTTGTTGTTAACAGTGCTTCGCCCTGCCCCAGATTGGACAGGGTTACACTGAAATAATAAACCCGGGTCATTCCGGTGCGATAGAACCGGCTGTTGTGGGAATGCCGTTGCTCATATGTTCTTATGATATCACCTCTAAGTGAACTCGCCTTGATCAAACCGGTAATAATTACGAAAATTATTACGATCATTATTCAAATGTCTGTATTGGTCCAATCTCCATAAATTTCTCAAGAATTTTCGTATTGGATTTTAAACCAACTTTCAGCTTTATTCAGGTCGCTTTGGCAACATAAAAGAAAACGATTCCGATAGGTGGCGCGCGGGTCGCACAATTTGCAAAAATAGCTTTTATGGTCCAAATTATTTGGCTGAAAGCCGCTAGTTTGCGTTGAGATCTGAATAGTGAAAGCTTAAAATCGTATTAATGAATCGATTTGGCTGATGGGTGGCGCGTGAGTTGTCTATTTAAAAAATGCGAATGACTGTTTTCAATGTCGTTGCATACGTAAGGAGAGGACATATTATTTTATAGTTTTAAGTCGGTTTCAAAAACATTTTAAATTAAAAATACTGTTTTATTCAATTTCCCACATTCCTTTTTGAAAAACATAGGAACACATTGTTTCACAAAAGTCTATAAATAAAACAATATAAAAAATCTAATTATTTCACTTCTTCAACCGAGGACTGGGATTGTAAAAATTCCAAAAATTGGCATCCCTAATGTGTATGTGTATTCTGCTAGGTATTTATTAACAAATTGCCAAGAAAGTTGTGCTTACTCTGTTACTTGATTTCGGCTCGAGGCAGACATATGAGCGAGCTGTGGCATACCAGTTTGCATTGCTTGGTTAGTTAGTGGTAGATGTAAAGGATACTGGTATCAGTGGATTTATAGGGTTCTGGAAGTTACGAAATCACAGAGAAATTATTATTCGAGAGACTAACCAATATATGGTTAAATGGTTTCTACTTGTTTATTATTTACTGACCTTGAACTCGACCTTACATTTGTCGATCCATTTCAGGATTATTTTTGTCTTGTCGCAGCGGCTTAAGTACTCCTAACCAGAACAGTACACTAGGCTGAAAAGGCCGGGTCTGGTTGGGATAAGTAATTGATAAGTGAAGTCTATAAAATTAATCATTTATTGATAGTTAAGGTATGTGTTAACTCTCTCACTGTGATTGTTCTTGAAGATATATTTGTAGTAAGTGAGGTCTATACGACCCGGCTACAAAACTATCCTACAGTTAAAATCAAAAATATCCTTATATTATCTGAAAGTTAACTCCCAAGGGCACAAACAGCCGGACATGAAATGCATTTTTAACCAGAGTGCATAAATACATCCCAACTTGTTTGTAGTGTGCAGAGCTTATTAAAACACTCTGTATGTAATAGAAAACTCTTTAGAATATCAGAAATTAATGTAGCAATAGTATGAGTACTCAGCATGATTGTGTGCGCCTTAATGATACACAGAAGCGAACCATCAACCCGGATCTTTAGAACCGGGTTCTTTAAGGAGAGATTAAATGCTAGAATTGTTCCACGGATTTCCGATATAAATCTTAGTGAAGAGTTCAAATTTTCTTTCTCATAATTTTCAAATTATTACGTTAAATTTTCTCTGGCTTACAAAAGTGATAACTAGAAAACGATTCTAGGTGTTTAGTTAAGATTTGGTACAGTGAATAAATTATCCTTAATTAATAAATTAAATCCTTTGAAAATATTTTTCTTTTTCTCTCCCCCTACTTCTTCCTTTACTAAACCTCCTCCTCTGTTTAATTTTTTGCGAAACTTCTCGCTCTCTGAGAGCTCTCGAAAAATTATAAATTTTTAAAACACCTCTTAATCGCGTTACATACTTTTTTTTTTTGTTCTCGCTTAGGCATAAAATGAAACAAGTGGATCGGCGATAATTTTATCCTCGTTATATATTCCACTAAATTGTTCTTGTTAAGTACTACAGAGAATTAGTAAAAGTTTTTGCCTCTTTCAAATCCCAATTTTCATAAAATTACTCTCCCAAAAATTAGTGGTAGTTTAAATTCCACTTTGTATTTACAATCTCTAGATCTATATTTCCAGTTTATTAACATATTTTTCTTTTTGAGAAATCCTTTTTCGAACTGCAAATATTTTTAGTGTAGAGCAGATTAGATCGCAATGCGTGGTTTGTTGCTGATTCTTAAGCACAAAAAATATTTGTATTTATATTTCAAACTAGCTGACCCGCCGAACTTTGTTCCGCCTTTAAAGCACAAATCATACAGTCACCCTGGGTCCACATTTAGGTCAATAAATTGGGAACCGGGTAAAATATCGAGGTGAAAGATATCTTAAATTTTAGGAGAGACGTCTAGAAAATGATTATTGAAAGTTTCATTCATTTCTATGCAGTCGTTTTTGTGTGACGCGGGCGTTATGGTAAAAAAACCACATTTTTGGTCACATTTTTCCCACATTTTGGTCAACAATTTTGGAACTGGATGAGATAAACAAGGAGCCTTTATTACTTCTAATACTTTCGAGATTATTTGTACAAAGTTTCATGATAATCGGTTAAGTAGTTTTCGCGTGAAAGGGTAACAAATAACCTTACATTCAGATTTATAAAATTAATAGGGGCTATAAAGCAGGTGAGTCAGCTGCCGCTTCACTTCGACCTGCACTCAACATACCCGGTTTCTTGAATACACTGAACCGCATGTCACTAGCCTGTATGCCAACTTGTGGTGCTGTGTTGTAATAACTGCTGAGCGTACGATAATATGCAGATCGTTGAAAGCTTAACTAAAAGTTAGTTTCACAAATACTTTTCACTTGAGATTATTTAAACAAAACTTTGTCTGCTTATGGCGCTAACGATGCGGCTCGAAGTGTAATTGCTATGTGTTAATAAATTCGATTATAAGGATATACATATATAGGTTCCGTACACACGTAGTTACGATGGATGCAAATATGCGCGCTGGGACTAAATTTCTTCTTTGTAAGATATAGATATCAAACCTATTATTTTATTATAGAGGTAGAAGTGTAGGCAGCTGTAGATAAAAGCAAAATAGTTCTCGCAGACAGAAACTTTTTTCCACAATTACATAGCTAGTCTTTGATGAGTGCCTTACTGTTCTCAACGACCTGAAAACCATGACTAATTGGTAACCAAACCATTCGTTGGATTGTCTAGACTCCAGAGTAAAGTCAAGTCCAACTGTTCAGGCCTTTATCAAAACGAGCTTCAACCCTACTCGTCATTCGAGATAGATGGGATCTATGTACTACCGCTTGGTTCTACACTTTGTGTGATTTTTTTAGCACTTAAGTAAGATAAATCTGTTAGGTACATAAATCTGTTTTTTTTTTTTGGAATTAGATTGGGGCTTTTACTTTGCATATGAGGTATCTTATGCCCTTATTAGATACTGCTGATGTCACTCTCAACTCATTTGAGATCTAGAGCAAACAACCTGGGTAGGTATTTAAATTTATTATTCTATTTGGTTAGGTTCAGGCTTAGACGACAGTCTTGCGCAAAAAGTTTATACATTTTTTGTTTTTATAGAACGGGGGTGCGAGGCACCTGTTACACTTTGTATGTATTAATTAGAGGCGAGCACTTGTGGCTCTGAGGTATAAGCACGGGATTGACCGCGTCATTTGCGCTGTGAAAAACTTCCATTCAGGATTGCAAACATAAACTATATCTTTGGAATATTTCATAAGCTGGTTGCGAATTACAAAATTACGAAATAAACGCAAGAAATGATTACAGCTTATGTCGCCTAAATAGTCGGGATTTCTCTCTTTCAATCCCATGATTTCGGAGATTGGAAATATGTTTTATTTATTTCTGAAAATATCTTAATTTTTTTATTGATTCAATATTTTTCAATATTTCAATTTTCTTTCTTGACTGTGTGTCACGTCAATTTCAAATTTATCGTCCTGATAAACCCACATTTTTTAGACTGAAAATTGTGATTATCAGATTCATTTTAAAAATTTAATAAGAAACATCCCAACACAACCCAACTTAATAAAAAAAAGCAATTTTCTAATGAAAAATGTCTCATGTTCATATAACTTGTATGAGATTAACCTCAACTCAATTTCCAACATATCTGTTAAACTCCCATTAAAGTTGAACAAAAAATGGTTTGGATGTTTCTATCAATCAATAATGATTATTTTAATTGTTTAAAACATCCGCAATTATTAACTGATTACCATTGGAAAAATATGAAAAATAAGCAATGCAGCATGTGCTTATGTTTGTCTGCAACAATACCAAAAAGTAATCAAAAACCATCAAAATTAATCAAAAGTAATCAAACAACCAAAAGTAATCAAAAAATGATTGTTTAATTGTTTTGGTTATTTCTGATTGTTTTTGATTACGTTTTAAATAATAAAATAGCAATCATTAGTAGGCTTTTCCAAACAAATAATCAATCAAACCGGTTATCATTACCATTAGTAATCATTACTTAATAGGTCTTATTTCCAAACATTTGGTTTGCATGACATATCGATTTCACGTTTACACTCATCTGTCACGTCGTTTATATATATATCAGAGCTACTCATGCACGTAATTTATTTCAGTTAGTTTGGTTCTGAGGTAAAAAACGCAGTGCGGTTATATTAGGTTGGGCTGTTAAGAATTCGAAATATTGCTTCAAAAGTTCAAAATTTTTGAAACAAATAATTTATATATTTAGCTATCTCATTAATAAAATATTTAGGCCCGTTTACTCAATGTGTGGTTATGATAAACTTTATCACATGATAACCTAATCATGGCTTGTCTCAGAATGAAATTTTCGTTTACAAAAGTCTGATTAAGTTATCATGATAAAGTTGGTCATTGTGAACGTTTTTGGAAAAAAATTCACAAAAGTTGCATTGTGAACGAATAAAAAGTGACAGCTGCTCTGTTTTCAATTTTAAACGATTGATCCTTGGATTGTAAAATTTCAAAAAAAAATTGTCATTTCTAGTTCTTACTAATAATAATAATCACGGTCCTTCCTCTTTAAACCTTTAATGTATATGAAATGGTATAATAAATTTGGTTCTAAAGGCGATTTTTTTTCGCAAGCACTTAGCGACTTATAAATAAAATAACAAAATGTTGCTTTGAAAAGCAAATGTGTACTTGTCGCTTGCAATATAGCAACCAAAATTGTGAGTATTTGAAGTTTCTTCTTCTTGCTTATTTCTTTTTGCTATCAATTTAAAATTAATTCAAATTAGAAAAATTTATCTAGCATCGAAATGACGTATAAAAACGGCCTAATTTTGTTTGTTATTTTATTTGTATGTTATTCAGTGATTATGAATAAAAAAAGGCATTTCATAGCACTAATATTTTTGCATGTTTGCCACTCTTTTAGACTTTCAAGAGACCTTGGTGATACAAATCTCGCTCAAAAAAAAAAAGGCTTTTACCAAACTTTTGTCTAATCCAAACTTCATAAAAGGGAAACTCTTTTGGCACCCCGGATGTAACCCAAGATCAAGTTAAGTCCCCTGCAATTAAATTTCACCCAGATGCTAACAAATAAATATTATTGGTTCGAATAGTTTCGTAACATCTAAAAACAACCGAAACAATTTTTAGTTGCAAAAATATAAAGTGAATAAGTATATCAGATGTAACTAAATATACAGACGAGCATATACATACACACAAAATCTATATACCTACATGCAACACAATCGTGTCAATGAAGCAATATCTGCTATATCTCTGCATTTAACTAACTCCACTTGCGGAAGTGTCGGTATCCTTGATATTCAACCGCCAACTCACGGCAAAGATCAATGTCAATACCCACCTCAGCTATTACAACTCACGCGCGCCCTGCCCACTTGTGTGCTCTATTCTATTGACACTCTACATTTGTAAGGCTGTATGTCAAATTTGTTTTCTTTTTTTTTTGTAATGAATATATATTGATTGTACGGGTGTTGCTGGTGTTTCTTTTTAATTTTTACTACCTTTATATGCAACCGATTTTTGAGGAAATTTCAGTTTATGCAAAACAGTTTTCGGTAAAAAAAGGCGCCGCAATGTGTGTGTGTTGATAGTATTGCACTCATGAAGCAACTTGGAGCATAGATCAGATCACGCTGACAATGCAACACAGAGAAAAAAGAGTTGCCACTGAGAAGATTTTAACAGGGTTGCCACTCATGAGAAGTTTTTTTAGTGAAAGGGGGTATGTCATTATGAGTATTAAATAAAAGAATATAAAAAAAATATTTCTAGGTACAGTGAGGCAATATAACGTATAAGGGCATCACGGGGTTGCCACTTATGTTAAGATTTTTTTTTCCAATAAAATGAGATGTGCCTATAAAGAAAAAATATTTGAACCAAAAAATTTTTATGTAATATGCTATATTTGAGGCTCTCCTACTTAAGTGCTCGACTTAGGATTTTTACGGGGTTGCTATATATGTGAAGTTTTTTCAATGAAATGGTTACGCCAATATGGGTATCAAATAATAGCATTTATACCAAAATTTTTCCAGGTAGAGTTAGCTTTCATGCCATATTTCAAGCTTCCATAATAAAGTGCTGCCACTTAGGAGTATTTTACGTGGTTGCCACATAAGGAAAGTTAATGAAGATATGTTAATATGGGTATGATAAGAAAGTTATTTTGTGTCGCATTTCATAAAAAGTATTACTAAGTAATGGAACTGTAAAGGGTTGCCCTCTAAGCCTATTTTGCTTATTTTTTATATATTCGTTGTTATATCGAAAACTACTTGACACATTTCTATGATACAATTTGAGCGCTCTTATTTAGATTGTTTCTACAGTGTTGCCACCTAAATGGTTATAAAAAAAAATGCTAATATAATCCAATAACAATAAAAAAATTGTTTGAGTGATCAAAATTGAGTAATTTTTTGGTTAACTAATTGAGCTCGACTAGAAAATTAAAACAACAAAAAAAAATTTTTTTGGCCAAAATTCAAAAATGCATATTTAAAAAAAAACACCCGTCTGAAAATTTCACGATATCTAGATATGCCAGAATTATAATACAAAAAAATTTGGGTCCAAAATTTTACGGCGGACTTAAATTTTTCGATTTTGAAATATTCAAAATTTTCTAACGATTTGACATGGAACGGCCAATTAAAATTTTTTTTAATCAAATGAGATATGCCAATATGGAAATTAAAGGAAGTCAAATTCGTTTTTCAACGTTTCGATTTTGAAAAATTAAAATTTTTTTAAAATTCTAAAAACAAAAAATTTTTTTTTCAACATTTCCTTTTTGTACCTCTAAGTACCCTCTTTGAAAGTGCAGAAGATATTTTTTTTAAATAGAGTAGTACCCGTAATATTAAAAAATAAACATTAAAAAACAAGAAAAAAAAGAGTATAACTTTAAATTTGAGTAACTTTTGAAAAAAAAAGAACATTTTTGGCTTTGGCAGTACCTAGTTTTATGCTTAAAGGAAACTTCCCGCCAAATTTTATTTAAATCGGATCAGGTTAATTCCAACTTACTGACGATTTGACATGGAACGACCCATATGCATTTTTTTTATCAAATGAGATATGCCCATATGAAAAATTAAATTCGTTTTTCAACGAGATTATGCCGAGGAACATTTATCACCTAGGGTTGGCATTTCATCCTAATATAAAATTTTTTTTCTTATCTGATTATATGAAAATAATTGAATAAATAAACACAGCCTTATGACCCATTTATATAAAGGTAGTCTTATATAAACTTTTTCATATTTTTGTTGGTTTTATTTTTCGCTTCATTCACCTCTTTCGATTTTTCTGGTGTGCATATGCACTTGCGCTATGCAGGTTTGTTTGGATGATTTTGAATGTTATGTTTTCATTTGTCTGTCGCGTCTGTCGGCGCATTTGGTTACTGAATGCACCACTGGCAATTGCATTTTTTCTGTTTACACATATATTTGCTATTTTTCTGCACATAATGAAAAGCAATCAAAGATGCAAAACCAAGATACGATGACTTTTCTGCAGCTTCTGTTGAGCATCGAATCGGTTGCTGGTTGTTGCCTGGCCGGTTCGTGAGGTTAACAGTATGTGCGTGTGTGTGTGTGGCAAATGCACATTTGAATGAATGCCAATGTTCGTTCATTCATTTACAATTTGTTTGCGCACATTTATTCCTATTGACACAATAAAGTATGTGAATGGCAGAGCGAGTGTTCTTTTTTTATTTGTTTGTACCCAATAAACAACAGAGGAAAACATGTCAAACGCTTGAGAAAATGTTATTTCTACATCTCAGCGTTAGCATTGTTTATTTCTGGAGAATGTAATTTTTTTCGAACTCTTTTCAAAGGGTTACTCTCAACTTGTGAACAAATTGGGAAAACTTTTAGGCCCGGTTTTTCAGTACAAGTTTAACTCAATTTGTCAGTTAAACTAAGCTTAAACTTGTTGCGCAGTTTTTCAGTCAACTTTAAACGAAGTTTAAACGTAGTTTAAGCGGTCAATTCGGCAGGGTTAAACTCTAGTTAACCTGTCAGCTGTTTTGCATATTTGATGGTTTTGGTTGTGAAACAATAAGCTGAACGCAATTAAGAAAGGACGATATTTTTATATTTAATTAAATACTAGATATATCATCTGACGAAAGTGATTATAGTGATGCAGAAATTGGCGAAATGCTAACTATTACAATACTGAGGAGAAGCAATGGCGTTGAATATGTATACAAATATTATCTGTTGCCGTATCTAGATAAAGAAAAAACCAATGTTGCCGTGTAAAAAGCAAATATTAAAAGCGGCCTTAAACTCGCACTGAAAAACCGCTCTGCAGTTTAACTGGAGTTTAAATTTATTCCGAGTTTAAGCAAACTTAGTTTAAACTGAGCTTAACCAAGGACTGAAAAACCGGGCCTTAGAAGAATATTTCGATTTCATTTCATTCCGGCCACTTTTGAAATGGCTTTGAAAATATAGATATATGCAGTCTTTCAAGCTGAAAAGTGTCGGTAAACTTTGCATGTAATGAAACTGGAACACACGAAGCTAAAACAATAGCTTTTGGAATTTATGTTTATCTGTCTATATGTTTGTTCGCGCATCTCTCATTAACCGCTTTATAGAATTTAATGCAATTTTCACCGGTACATTGCCACATGTCCAACTCAAAGTTAAGGATACATTTTATCGCGCCGAAATATTTTGTAGAAAGTGGTGGCAACAATGGTTAGCTCAAAGTATTATTCAAACGTAGTAAAGTTGCAACAAAATTAGAGCAACAGAAGTCAAATAAATTGTAATTTTTTTATTTCTGCCTGTTTGTATAGATGTTTGCACGAACATCCCTAAAACACTACTACATTGAATTGCATGGTTTCTTTACCGATGTATTGCTGGATAGCTCTATGAAAGTTTACATGTGCTTCTCGGGAGAACAAACTTTTGTGCTTTGAAAATGAGTTGAATACTCAAATGTTTCTCAATCTGAGTTTGAAATAAAATGTTTGTTGGGTATGTAGTTCTAGTATATATACCAACAACATAAAGCTTATAAAACTGTAAGTATCATTGTTCGTCAATATGCTTGACAAAGTGTGTCTCTCTGTACACAATCATTTTGTGCAATGAACTGAGCGCCGTTGAAAATGTCATGAACTTGCAGCGGAAGGCGGAAATGTAGACAATTTGTCATTTAGAAATGTGCTTAAAGCTAAATATTTGCTGAAAGTTTTTAGTGGTTTATTTAACTTAAACAAGACGTAAGTTTAAACATGCTCCGGCAACACAAAAACTTAGAGATTTTTAAACGTAAATGATACAGTAAAGTAGAAGCAAAGGAAGAAGGAGTAGTGGAGAACGTAAATGATGGAGGAGAGAGAAGCTAAAACAAAATATGTAAGAGAGGTGGAGTACAAGAGAGATCAGCAGAATTGTGTGTGAAGAATGCGGTGAGGGGAAGAGAGGGAGGAATGGAAGGAGTAAGAATAGGACATAGATTAAGAGAGAGAGGATTAAGTTAAAAAAGACAGCGGAAAAAAAAGAAGGAAGTTGAGAGACTGAAAAGGATTAGAATAAAGGTAAGAATGAAAGTTAGTAAGATTCTTGGGAGGATTTAGGAAAATGTAAGCCGAGACGATTTATGAACAATCTGGTCCAGCAAACGCACAGTTTTCAAAAAAGGAAGGGATCAGTGGCACTCGCTGCATTGGGAAAGTCAAGTTAAGCAGAACCTGCTTTCCCTTAATTGTTGTTGCAGTTGTTGTATGGGAGTGTTACTGAGTCATTTGCCAGAATAAATGCAGTACGCTTCGGTATTATCACCCTTTCGTAATAGGCCACCTGCCGTTTTATAAGTGATGATAGCTATTGCAAAACATGGATAACTGTCGAACTTTTTAGAACTCAGCTAAAATTTCTAGACTTTTAAGTGCCAATAAATGAGGAAGAAGTAAAAGAAAGATAACGATGAGGGGGCTACAAAAATAGGAAAAAACAGAACAAAGTGTAGTGAGCTGAAACACTCTGGCTGATCTACGGACATGAAGACGTACGCAACATCCTTTAATACTGTTTTGCACTGATAAGTAATTGTGCATAAACGCAACTTTATTTCGATATTTGAAAAATGTCTAATTTTTCAAAGTTATTTTGAACATGCTTCTCCATTTTAGATTGAGTATTTTTTTCCAAAGTTTGATTTTTGAAAACCATTCGAGTTTATTTTGAAAGCGCACCTACAATTCTTACACATGGCAACACTCGTATTTTCTGTCACATCTGACATGCAAAATTAATCAAACCACGTGAGCGAACAAGAAATGGCAAAAATGTTTGCCAAAACATTAAAAAATGACAGAAAGGAAAAGATGTATATATATATTTGTGTGATAAAAGGTAGTATTCATAATTTTATATTATATATATTTTAATACACATTGTATTTTAATAATTAGTGAAATGTCTAACAAAAAAGTGAAATGTGAAGCTTGATTTCAGTTGAAAAATATTGATGAAATTCAAGTTGCAATACACTTTTCAAGAAGAGAAACAAGAAAGTTTTTATATCAGAAATGTTCTCTTTTGCTGTAGAATGGACTGTTTCTTCAATTTATAGCAAACTAAAAAGCAATGTTGGAAATTGGAAAACGGGTTTGATCTAAAATGAGATTCAAATATATTTTCAACAAAAATGCTTATTGGGAGGGCTTTGTGGTTAAGAACAAACTAAAAAAGGAACACTATGCGATTTTAAGTTGTTCTCTACTTGGTCTTGGTTATCTCAGTCTTAGTACAATGCTTCCACATAAACGGAGTCAGTGACGCCGTTGGGAATTAAAACCCGTTCGTTGGCTATGTTCCGGAGCAGAAGGGCATCCATTATGCATATCGCTTTGAAATCTAATGTATATTAATCGGCCTATTATAATTTTATTGTATGCAAAGATTGAAAATTTTCCTTTTAGCCCATTACCGCTCACTTGCCCCATACGAGAACAACTCTTCAAATAGCGAAACCTTTATCCTAAATATTGAAAAGAATAATGTTACTACAATTATGACATAAATTTCGATATCAATGGGAAAATTCCGACAGCTGGCGCTAGGTTCACTCTTTGGTCCGATTTGGCTGAAATTTAGAGTATATTATTAGATTTTTATAAATGTTTTATTTCACTTTAACTGGTTATTTTAATCAATGGGAAAGCTTTCCCACCGGCAGATTTGGATTGCGCGTTAATGGGTTAAACGGTGTATCAGTATAACCCTACGAGCTAGAAGTCGATTAAAAGCAGGGTGTTACTCTTTTCCATACCGATATTTGCAGCTGACACTATTACCTGTAGCAGTCAGTAACAAACCATTACTGAAGACAATTAATACGCCAAAGAGAATATTACTCTAAAATTTGGTAAAATTATTTTTCGGTTCATCAAACTCCAATTTTAATTTCATGTCAACAAAATATCTATTCTTGGATATCCACTTACGAGTATCATCTAGATAGTCTCGACTATCATTCAAAATTGCTATTCAAACAATATGTCCGAAAACTTTTCCGCATCGCCAACTGCCATTTCCAAGAACCATTGAACTCTTAATGCTTACATTTTTTTTATGTTTTTGACATTGGCTGTGAAACACTGCTACCACCAAACTCACTTACGAGCGAGGTTCTCCTCCACCGCACTGCAACGCCACTGTCGTGAAACATTTCCCAAATACTTAATAGTAACAAAGTAATGATGACTTTGATGAATGCACATTCCACAATAAAGCTTCAACTGCTCAAATATGAAAATAAATGAATAACTAAGCAGAGGAATTTCAGGAGATCGAGACATGATGATGGTTTCGCAGTAGAAATGGTGGCAGGGCAGTTTACCATTCCAAGTAGATAGGTTGCAGCTAGTAGTACACCATTTTGTTTAATTTGTATTGACGGGCTTACGTATGTGTGGGGTTGAGTGTGTGTTTAAGACGGTCTGTCAACATGACATTGGCATTGGTTGTTGCCGCTCGCAAAGATTGTCTTTCTTAATTGTGCAGACCTTGCAGCATTGTTGCCCTTACTGGCTTTGTTTGTTCAGATTTCTGGCAACTTTATAATAACATCTATGGTTTTGGTGGTCACCCAACGAACGTTTGCAAACATAACGCGCTAGTCTTGAAGAAATATTCAGTTATCAACCTGATATCCACTGTCATTTTCAAACACTTTCCGAAATTAGACAAACGTTTTGAAACGAAACCAAGTTTGAAAAAAATAACTCCATACCCAGAAATCTTTATAGATACTTTTAGATGCTTCCGGTATGCTAACACTGAATCTATATATTGTATCTACAGGATACTGCAATTAGTTACCAAGGGACATATATGAATATATTAGATCGAAGTTCCAATTTTAATATAACAGCAAGGCGAAAATTCAGGAGTTCAAACAAAACAAAGTTAAAACGTATCTGGTTGTGCTAGTTCTATTTCCGGTTAAAAGCTGTCACAAAGTTAGCACCCACAAAGTCTCACCTTGCTCAAAAGCCTGCGGTAAGATTTGACATTGCCACTACCAAATCAATGTCTCTCTTCCAAGGCTTGATCATCGTATTAATTGTAAGCTTTTTAGGTAAGACAAACGTTCTCGTTGATGCTTATTTGAACTGTTTTTGCAATATTAATCTCAGAAATAATGTTAAGGTAGACAAAAGTAGACTGTTCGCCTGTAATAAGTACAAAAAGACTTATTGACTCAGCTCAAAAAAGAATTTGCCGGAAAACACCAATTTGGGATTTTTAGAATAGAGCTTCAAAATAATGATTATGAACACAATAAAAATGCAACGATAAATGCATATGATTTTTGTAAAACTAGAGTTTACCCAGGGGTTAAAATTGAAGAACAAAACTTTTTATTTTGTTGATTTATTTGCTGCTCTTTCCTTTTTTTGCTTTTCCTTTATCTTCATTTTATTTTATTTTGTTTTATTTTATTATATTATATTTTATTTTATTTTGTTTTATTTAATTTAATTTAATTTTATTTTATTTAATTTAATTTATTTTATTATATTATATTTTAATTTTTCTTATTTTGTTTTGTTTAATTTAGTTTAATCTAATTTAATTTTATTTTATTTTATTATATTATATTGTATTATATTATATTTTATTTTATTATATTATATTTTATTTTATTTTATTTTATTTCATTTTATTTGATTTTATTTTATTTTATTTTATCTCATTTTATTTTCTTCTTTATTTTATTTTATTCTATTTTATTTCATTTTATTTTATTTTATTATATTATATTATATTATATTATATTATATTATATTATATTATATTATAATATATTATATTATATTATATTATATTATATTATATTATATTATATTATATTATATTATATTATATTATATTATATTATATTATATTATATTATATTATATTATATTATATTATATTATATTATATTATATTATATTATATTATATTATATTATATTATATTATATTATATTATATTATATTATATTATATTATATTATATTATATTATATTATATTATATAATATTATATTATATTATATTATATTTTACTTTCTCTTATTTTGTTTTATTTTGTTTCATTTAATTTAATTTAATTTAATTTAATTTAATATATTTTATTTTATTTTATTTTATCTCATTTAATTTTCTTTTCTTTTATTTTCTTTTATTTAATTTTATTTTATTTAATTTTCTTTTCTTTTATTTTCTTTTATTTAATTTAATTTTATTTGATTTTATTTTATTTTATTTTATTTCATTTTATTTTACTTTATTTTATTTTGTTTTATTTTATTTTGTTTTATATTATTTTATTTTATTTTATTTTACTATATTTTCTTTTATTTTATTTTATGTTTTTTTATTTTATTTTAATGTATTTTATTTTATTTTGTTTTATTTTATTATATTATATTTTATTTTATTTTGTTTTATTTAATTTAATTTTATTTTATTTAATTTAATTTATTTTATTATATTATATTTTATTTTTTCTTATTTTGTTTTGTTTAATTTAGTTTAATCTAATTTAATTTTATTTTAGTTTATTATATTATATTGTATTATATTATATTTTATTTTATTATATTATATTTTATTTTATTTTATTTTATTTTATTTGATTTTATTTTATTTTATCTTATTTTATTTTCTTCTTTATTTTATTTTACTCTATTTTATTTCATTTTATTTTATTTTATTATATTATATTATATTATATTTAATTATATTATATTATATTATATTATATTATATTATATTATATTATATTATATTATATTATATTATATTATATTATATTATATTATATTATATTATATTATATTATATTATATTATATTATATTATATTATATTATATTATATTATATTATATTATATTATATTATATTATATTATATTATATTATATTATATTATATTATATTATATTATATTATATTATATTATATTATATTATATTATATTATATTATATTATATTATATTATATTATATTATATTATATTATATTATATTATATTTTACTTTCTCTTATTTTGTTTTATTTTGTTTCATTTAATTTAATTTAATTTAATTTAATTTAATATATTATATTTTATTTTATTTTATTTTATCTCATTTAATTTTCTTTTCTTTTATTTTCTTTTATTTAATTTAATTTTATTTGATTTTATTTTATTTTATTTTATTTTATTTTATTTTATTTTATTTCATTTTATTTTACTTTATTTTATTTTGTTTTATTTTATTTTGTTTTATATTATTTTATTTTATTTTATTTTACTATATTTTCTTTTATTTTATTTTATGTTTTTTTATTTTATTTTAATGTATTTTATTTTATTTTGTTTTATTTTATTATATTATATTTTATTTTATTTTGTTTTATTTAATTTAATTTTATTTTATTTAATTTAATTTATTTTATTATATTATATTTTATTTTTTCTTATTTTGTTTTGTTTAATTTAGTTTAATCTAATTTAATTTTATTTTAGTTTATTATATTATATTGTATTATATTACATTTTATTTTATTATATTATATTTTATTTTATTTTATTTTATTTTATTTTATTTTATTTTATTTGATTTTATTTTATTTTATCTCATTTTATTTTCTTCTTTATTTTATTTTACTCTATTTTATTTCATTTTATTTTATTTTATTATATTATATTATATTATATTATATTATATTATATTATATTATATTATATTATATTATATTATATTATATTATATTATATTATATTATATTATATTATATTATATTATATTATATTATATTATATTATATTATATTATATTATATTATATTATATTATATTATATTATATTATATTATATTATATTATATTATATTATATTATATTATATTATATTATATTATATTATATTATATTATATTATATTTTACTTTCTCTTATTTTGTTTTATTTTGTTTCATTTAATTTAATTTAATTTAATTTAATTTAATTTAATTTAATATATTATATTTTATTTTATTTTATTTTATCTCATTTAATTTTCTTTTCTTTTATTTTCTTTTATTTAATTTAATTTTATTTGATTTTATTTTATTTTATTTTATTTTATTTTATTTCATTTTATTTTACTTTATTTTATTTTGTTTTATTTTATTTTGTTTTATATTATTTTATTTTATTTTATTTTACTATATTTTCTTTTATTTTATTTTATGTTTTTTTATTTTATTTTAATGTATTTTATTTTATTTTGTTTTATTTTATTATATTATATTTTATTTTATTTTGTTTTATTTAATTTAATTTTATTTTATTTAATTTAATTTATTTTATTATATTATATTTTATTTTTTCTTATTTTGTTTTGTTTAATTAGTTTAATCTAATTTAATTTTATTTTAGTTTATTATATTATATTGTATTATATTATATTTTATTTTATTATATTATATTTTATTTTATTTTATTTTATTTTATTTTATTTGATTTTATTTTATTTTATCTCATTTTATTTTCTTCTTTATTTTATTTTACTCTATTTTATTTCATTTTATTTTATTTTATTATATTATATTATATTATATTATATTATATTATATTATATTATATTATATTATATTATATTATATTATATTATATTATATTATATTATATTATATTATATTATATTATATTATATTATATTATATTATATTATATTATATTATATTATATTATATTATATTATATTATATTATATTATATTATATTATATTATATTATATTATATTATATTATATTATATTATATTATATTATATTATATTATATTATATTATATTATATTATATTATATTATATTATATTATATTTTACTTTCTCTTATTTTGTTTTATTTTGTTTCATTTAATTTAATTTAATTTAATTTAATTTAATTTAATATATTATATTTTATTTTATTTTATTTTATTTTATCTCATTTATTTTCTTTTCTTTTATTTTCTTTTATTTAATTTAATTTAATTTTATTTTATTTTATTTTATTTTATTTTATTTTATTTAATTTTATTTTATTTTATTTTATTTTATTTTATTTCATTTTATTTTATTTTATTTTATTTTGTTTTATATTATTTTATTTTATTTTATTTTACTATATTTTCTTTTATTTTATTTTATGTTTTTTTATTTTATTTTAATGTATTTTATTTTATTTTGTTTTATTTTATTTTATTTTGTTTTATATTATTTTATTTTATTTTACTGTATTTTATTTTATTTTATTTTATTTTATTTTTTTTATTTTTTTTTATTTTGTTTTATATTATTTTATTTTGTTTTATTTTATTTTATTTTATTTTATTTTATTTTATTTTATCTTATTTTATTTGTTTTTATTTATAGGCTCACACGATGCCCACAAGCAATTAATTCAATAACATCAACTGATTTTTCCGTATTGTGGATTTTTTTTTGATGAGTGCTTAAGCAGATTGAGCAGACCTATCGATATATATACAATAACTTATACCCTTGATGTAAAGTTTGACCATGAAAGGCCGAAAATTTTGCAACTTCCGCGTTTCATATTTTGAAAATCTGGTATTTTATGTACTATATCAGTTAAATTCTAGCATCAACTCCTTTTGAGATTTGGGTTTTTTTTAACAAAAAATCTCTCTGGCTCAATTTTAGAAAATATTTTAGGGTCACAGGACACTTTTATTCTAAATTAAATTTCAATCCAATAATGTTTACTGGGAAATCCCCCATAGCTAGAAGTGTTAAGCAAATCTGTAGAGAAGATAATTCAAACAACCAAAGCTGGCTGGACAGAGCCATAGTGTTTCTTTCAGTTTAGCACAAACATGCAAAATAATATAATTTCTTCAATTATAAATTACTTGCGCGCAACGACTGTGAATGCCTTAGTCTCGTTCCTTTGGGTGAGGGGTTGGTGGCTTTTGGCTGAAGATGTGTAGCAACGGTGGCGAAGTATCTCACTGAATCAGCAAAAATTTTTGCGTATCTAATGGTTATTAGTAACATGGACAATGAGTATGGTGTTAGACTGGCTGGTTTTTTTTTCCAGGTTAGCATGGGAGTAGAATTTGTACATTATATATAGAGAAAATAGAAAAGTGTTAGAAAAAAAATGTTTTTGTCCAAAATTGCTAAAAACGTCGAATATTTTTTTAACTTTCCTTGAATTCCAAAATAAAATGTATTTCCTAAAATTTGAAGTTTTTCAACTTCTGTCCTTGCATTGGCGTTTGAGCGGACTCTTTACATATGCTAGAAAACCTGGAAAAAATTGTTAATGTGTAAACATCTTTGGGCTCGGTAAAGGGCAGTCCAGCAATGTCACGCGTGATAAAAAAAAACTTTTCAAATAAAAAAAAAATTTAAAAAATAAAAAAAAAACTAAAATAAAATAAAATAGAATACAAATAATAAACATAATATAAATTAAAATCAAATAAAATAAAATTAAATGAAATAAAATAAAATTAATAACAGGAAATATAATAAAATAAAATAAGGTAAAATAAAGTAAAAAAAATAAAAAAAAGAATACAAATAAAAAAAATAAAAAAATAAAAAAAATAAAGTAATATAAAGGAAGGAAATAAAAGAAAAGTAAAGTAAATTGAAACAGCACGAAAGAAAAGTATGGAAATGAAAGTGAAGTGAATGATCAGCAATAAAAGGAAACAATAAAATAGAAAGAAGATGAAATCAAAGAAAAGATAAATATTTTAATGGAAACTAACAACAGAGGGAGGAAGGGAAAGAGGGTCAATGAAAGGAACAGCAAATAATTAAAATAAAATAAAACTTTCTGGTTTAATTTCAAAAAAGTGTTGTTTGTTAGCAAAAACCAAATATTCTACCCACCCTAGTACCTAGTAGTTATATACAAACATATGTTCCTACAATTTTCAAATCCAAAAGCTCACCATTTTCTTGCTGCGAGAATAGAACATTTTTGAATAGCATATTGTTTAGCATTTTGTGTGTTCGGTGCACCGTCCGTCCGTATTTTCAAAAACATCCACTAAAAATATTTTCTGAATGTTTTACTTACTTTTGACGTGAAATTACTTGTAAACACAATGAAATGAAAATACGCATGAGTGACAAGGACATGACCATGAATTAAGAAAACAGGAAGAGAGAAGCGAGGTAAGAAAACTCCACAGCACCCAATTCTGTACGTTGGTTTCGTCTTGTACCACGAGCGCAACACGAATATTCGCACATATTTGGGTGTCAGTAGCATGGTTTTTACCGTTACCATGCCATCAAGTTGGTAGCACTAACAATATTCTGTGTTCAGAAGCTTGTGAAGAAGCGGTAAAATGATTTATGAATTTAATTTTAGCAAACTCGCTCCACGGGTTGTTAAATTATTCACATTTTTCGAGATCAGAGACCAGCTTCTAAATGTGGTATGGAAATATTGTTTGCTTTTGCGAATATTTAATAATTTTGTTTGTGCTGGAACACATTTGTTTTTGCTTCTAATTTAAGGGAAAAGAGAGTGAAACAATTTATGGAATGCGCTAGATAACTATAACATTCGCTAAATTAAAGAAGAGAAAAATGTTTAAAGTGAAACACCGTCATACCTTTCGTTCAGAAATTATCATCAGCCTTTTCTGTAGGCCTCCATGGTGTGACGGTGATGTACTGGCCGACACATTAAAGGTCTCATATTTAGGTGTCGCCCATGCACTTTGTTCGGATATTATAAATTGAAATGAGCTAAGCCTGTAAAGCAATAACGTTTTTTTTTTCCATTTCAAAAGCTGTATTCGTAGTCAAATCAGTCCTTCTATAGTGCCTCGATCTGGTGGTAGTAGTTAAGTAGTCTTCGATAGAAGGTCGTGTCTACAAGGGATGGGTGAGATAGATAGTTTGGCTTCAATCCTCATAACTGGAGCTCGGTTATCCACTCCAACAATATAAAATATCCTGATCGACGTTTTTTTCTAACTTAAATCATAATAGGAATGGCACACCTGATCTATGGTCTTCAATGAATGCAGACAGAATGAGTTAGATATGTTGTATATAACGGATGTGGTTTGATTCCCAGGATACAAAAGCATTCCAGGAAGCAAATCCGCTGCAACAGAAAAAACTTCTGGCAAGAAGGAGCAGACACCTACCACAGATCGGTCACTCGAACCTAGAGATAGGCAAGCGCCTTTGTCTCCTTGTAAACAGAGGCTCGAGAAGATCTTCATTTAATAAGTAAGTTCCAGATGGGCCGAAGAGAATTTTTGCAAAGTGCCTAACCATATGTATCTAATCATTGATAAAAAAAAATGTTTCATTGTCCTCATATCGCTTGCTCTTGTTGCTTTTTCCATACCGGTACATAGACCGGGCTGTTATGGGAATGGATCGGTTGACTCTCAACCTACTGGTTGTCATCGTAGAAAATCAATGTCTGATGGGGATATATGGAGATATGTGGCGGAACTTTAGGGATAAGTATAAGAAAGAGAGACTTAAACGAAACTTTTGTCAATTTTCAGAACAAGTGAACATTTCTTAGGCCAATGCTTCTTTAAGTGCCTCACAGACCATGGCCTTACAGATGTTATTCGAAACAAACACGGTGATTGAATAGCTGGGCGCTTCGAGGACACACAAAGAAGCATAACCCTAACCAGTAGTATTACAATGAGTCAAAAGACCTAAATTTACCCTGAGAGGAGCGCAGCCACCCCAACTCAACCTACTATATTCATGATTGAAAGAAAGACCATAGCAAAGATCGAAAAGAAGCCGATTATGCTCAAATCTAAGGTAAGGTAAGCAAGGTGACCAGAAACAAATGTAATGTTGACCAAACTCTTTGTTGTACTTTAAATACTTGGTTAGTGTTTGAATTGGAGTATTCTTGATTTGTTTTTATTTAAAAATCTACTCAGCATCTTAGAAGTAGGTTCTTATGAATGGAAATCTTGGTATTTAGTCAAAGCCAAGCTGTAAGAATATTTCTGTATTTTAGCCCTACAGGAGTTGACCCAACATAACAAAATTGGGCTTAGTCTGGGTTTAAGGTCATGGTAGCTCCGGGGGAATCTTTCTCGGTAATGATGGAACCGCTATCTAAAGTACATATATATAGGCCTAAGCGTAAACTAACGGAAGAAAAAAATAGTCACAAGGACAATGGTAAAGAGATAACTGACTATAATTCGAAGCACCAAAGGATTCAAAGCCATCCCCCACCTTCAATTTTTTAGCTCAGTGGGGGTCTCGCGCTTTCTCTGCTGTGGGGAAGAAATATCAATAGCAAAATCGACTGAGATGGAGCTAATTGGATCATTCGCGTAACATGGCCCAACCAAAGCTGCTTTTAAATTTCAATGAGCAGCACTATGCCCATATTTGTGTAGACTTCGCATAGCTCATCCTTAAATGCCCTTCGATAAATACTTCTAGCATTCCTCAAAGGATCATAAATCATCTGTAAAACTTTTATCTGGAATACCTGTAACTTATTCTGTCTGCAGTCACCGAATAGAACCAATCTACTTCCGATTGGCCTGCATGGAAAGCTGCAGAGCAAGCATTCTGGAGACCATACATAGAAATCTGCATAAGAATTCTTGAGATGCATGAGTGGGAGAACGTCTATACTGTAGAACAACAGTATAATTCCATCTTCACGAATGGCTGTAAACTTAATGGTAAGGTCGGCAGCGGCGTCTCCTCGAAAGATCTATCGCTCTCCTTGCGCATTAGGCTATTGAGCAACTGCAGCGTATTTCAGGCTGAAAGGAGGCGGCTCTCCAAAAACTGCACATCCGTGTCGTATACTCGTACAGCGACAGTCAAGCAGCGATCAAAGCCCTTCAGACCAACAACACTATGTCGAATGTAGCACTCGACAAGACTGTTGACAATATGGCCAGGAAGATCAAAGAGCAATCGGAGGTGAACCAAGGAAAGAGCATTGTTACTTGTCTTGCTACGTGCAAGCTAATTATAGATGGCCTTGTGTCTGTGGGAAACGTACCGAGTTCATACTGAAGATTAAGCGGCCATCCCTAGGCCCCCTGTTTATTGTTATATCGAGACGCTGTCTGTTGGGAATATATGGTAAGCGCATGTGAATCCTAACGAATCCTGACGCAGCTGCAGGGATAAGGAGGAAGTAGAAAGCATCTGTTCCGCACTGGCTAGGACTCGTATAGAGTGCCTCAACAGGTACTTCTTTACGTGTTCAATTTAATCTGCGTCTATAGGAGGAAGGGCGCTAGCCGTCATTAGTATTATCACAATCGGCCATTAGGTCTGAGTGTGCCTCTCCGCTATGCAGAGGGGCGGGTACCGTAACCTAACATATCTCCGGGGAGAATAACACAGAGCTTCTCTTCCAATTTGTGGTGTGCTCCTCTCAATTCAAAGAAATTGGCGAGACCGGAGGTTTGGCAAAAGAACTTGTTTTTAACATTTCTACAGTCCTGGTGCCTGTTCCAGCACTTGAGCCTAAGATCGTCGGTGTCGTAGGCTGGCATGATTTCCCGTCTTTTTCGACAAATTTCGTATGGTGAAAATCCTGTTTTGGCGATTTACCATCTTCTGCGTGGTGCCATCTTCTGTGCTGTGCAATCTTCTGTGTTATGCCGTCTTCTGTGACATTTCTCTTTTTTAAGAACTCGTTAAGTATATTTTTATAACGGTTACTGTTAAGTATTTCTCAAAAATTATACTTACTATGCTTCTGGTCACTTTAGCTTTTATGCAGAGCTTTTACTGTGAATGAAACTTAAAACTACTGAAGAGTCCACTTACGCAGAAATTGGCAATGAAAACTTTGTACCAAAGTGCAATGGAAGAAAGAAGCAAAAAAATTCAGCTCGGAACCACAGACTAAAATGACCAAAACGTGCAAAAACGCTTCAAAGTGAAAATTAATTTTAAGTGCTCATAATTCAAAAGGTAAGAAGGAAGTCGAAAAAATGCACCAAACTGCAGAAGACAAGCAAAGAAGACGAAGCTCCAAAAGTTGAAACCAGTGATCGGAACTACATGCCTGTCTGAGACTGTTGGGGCAACAAAACAAAAAAAAAATTACTACTCAAAAATAGCAACAACAATCAAATTAGTATATGCAACAACTAACCGAAAAGTGCATCAAACTTGAACGGACAAAGATCGATTGATCGTTTGTTGCAATCGGGCATACTTCATCAATGTGAATCTCTTTGCGTGAAGTAGCGCCAAGCAGCCAACTAGCCAAGCCAGCAAGCTGAAAACGACCAAAGCAACTACAAACGCTGATAGCTACTCCAATTTTTTTGTTGTTTTCTCTTAACTCTTTGTGCTCTGATTTTGAGTATATTTTACTGTTGTTCATATTGTAGTTTTTGTTGTTGTAAATGTTGCGGTTTTTATCTTGATTATGCGCCCTTGAGGGTCAACATAATGAGATGTAATCTGTCAAAATTAAGCATGCTATATATGGGTATGTGTGTGTGTATGACTGCGTGTGTTGGTGTTAGCTAATACAAAGTAAAAATGAAATTCTTGAAAAAATAACAACAGCAAAAAATTATGTTAATGAAGTAGCCAACGGAGCAGACGGCAAAAATTTCATTTCAACGCTGCAAGTGAACCACACATCAACGTCAGGCTATACTGTTGGCGTCGAAAGGTGGGTTGCCTGTGTGTATTTGTGTGTGCCTGTATGCGTGTACAGCAACTTTAAAGTGAAGTTATTGGAGAAGTGTTGTCTACTGCTGCTACGCGTTGCTGTGAAATGCTTTGAAATAAATTGCGAATAGCACAGCATGGAGGAGTTTTGATTTTGTGAGTTTATTGAACTTCGTTGTAAAACAGTCCAACAGAGGCAGTCAAAGGTTGTGCTAGCAAAGCACCAAAGTTGCGCACTGCTTCTTTAAAATAAACACTTCCCTGTAGGCATGGAAGTTGGCACAGGGTGCTTTGGATTTGGTTTGCAAAATTTTTGCTTGAGCTGAGTACAACCGGTTACATACCACATGAAAACTTACCTTATGAGCTTTTTAAAAAAAAATTATTTTTTTTGTCACCCTGTTCATATAGTAACCTTCCTCCTTTCTCTACAATTGCTATGTTTTATGTTCAATTTTCAAACGACAAATTTTTTGTTATAATATTAATCATATTTTAATCAGATAATGACGGACAAATGCTGTTTATCTAGTTTATCTAACACAGGGTGTTGATTTTAAATAAATTGGAATACGAGCTAGTAGTAGGACAAATGTAACATAAGTTAACATCTTTATAACAATATATCGCTCATTGAAATCAAAGGTCATATAGAAAAGTTATCGGAAAAAAACTATTTCCATTTATACACAGGGTGCTGAAAAATTTTTTGAATCTATTTTTAAAATCTCCAATAAAAAAGCATTCGAACCAAGGGAGATCAGTGTAACCGCTTACTTTATGAAGTTTTTAAGAAAAACTAATTTTTGTTTCACCCTGTTAAACCAGTGAAATGCGTTTTTTTTCTATAATTTATGTTTTATGTTCGATTTTCAAACGACATATTTTAGTTAAAGTATTATTAAGTGAACATTTTTTTACTCACATAATGATGTCCTATTGATATTTAGGTCTATATTTACTTTAGTCTTAATTTTATCGAACACAGGGTGCAAGTTTGAAACAAATTTGAATAAAGATTAAAGTTGATATCATAGGTTAATAGCGTAGCTAGGAGAAATGTGAAAAAGGTTAACGCCTTTACAACAATATATCGCTCATTTAAATCAAAGGTCATATACAAAAGTTATAAAGGAGAAACTAATTTCGCTATATTAACAGAGTGATGAACATTTTTTTGTTTCCATTTTTCAAATCTCCAACAAATAATAATTCGAAGCAGGGTCGATCAGTGTGAACACTTACTTTATGGGGTTCAAAAAAAAATGTATTTTCTTTGGCACCCTGTTAAAGCTGCGAAATTCGTTTCTTCGCTATAATTTCTGTTTTATGTTCGATTTTAAAACGACATTATTTAGTAGTATTATTAATAATTTTTTGATCAAACAACGTACAAGTGATTTTTAAGGCTATATTTTCTTTGTTATTGTTTTTTCCAGTTTTACATACATTTTATAGAAATGTAATGCAAAGAGTCAGCGCATTCGCGCCTTGGCAACCAAGCCACTGTTGGCAGCAATAATTTCGAAATAGTAAAGGGCTTCGTTTACCTGGGAACCAGCATTAACACCAACAATAATGTTAGCCTAGAAATCCGACGAAGAATTACTCTTGCAAACAAATGCTACTTCGGACTGAGTAGGCAATTGAAAAGTAAAGTCCTCTCTCGACGAACGAAAATAACACTCTACAAGTCACTCATCGCACCCGTCCTGCTATATGGTGCAGAAGCGTGGACACTAACAACATCTGATGAGGCGGCTCTGGGAGTATTCGAGAGAAAGGTTCTTCGAAAGATTTGTGGACCTCTACGCGTTGGCGACGGCGAGTACCGAAGAAGATTTAATGATGAGCTGTATGAACTTTACGCAGACGCCGACATAGTTCAGCGAATTAAAACACAGCGGCTTCGCTGGCTAGGCCACGTAGTGCGAATGAGCGAAGATGCTCCAGCCCAGAAGGTATTCTTATCGGCACCCGCCGGTGGAAGCAGAGGAAGAGGGAGACCACCACTCCGATGGAAGGACCAAGTGGAGACCGATTTGCGATCCCGCGGTGTTTCCAATTGGCGCCAGTTGGCGCAACGAAGAAACGACTGGCGAGCTATGTTGGACGGTCAAAATCGCCCAGGCGGTTAGATGACCATTTACAGAAGAAGAATTTTAGGAAAAAAGGAAAAACTAATTTTATTATATTTACAGGGTGATAAAAAATTTTAATTTAAAAAATTTTTTAAGTCTCTATGACTACTATACAATCAATTGCTTAAAAGGCTTCTAAAGTACTTTTTTTTTAATTTTTGGAAAATGGACTGCCAATATAAAAGAGCCATAGACCCCAGAGCTTGTGATTGCTGACGAATGCTGAAGATAATGATATCATAGGCTTCTCTGCTGCTGATTAAGAGAAGGTAAAAATCTCCACAGCAGGCGAGGAAGCTAAGAATATAACAGCGTTAAGGTATGCCTGTTTAAAAGGCGACTGTAACGAACAACAACAGCAAAAGGATCAAACAGATCGTTCTCGCAGCACTCGGGCTAGTAACAGATGGAGCTAGTACCGAAGTGTAAAGGATTCATTCTGGAGTGTAGCGAAAGGAAGTACTTACTGTCATCAAAGGTATTTCCATCTGCAGGGCTAGCGGCTGGCCCACTGAGATTAGTGGAGCAGTTAGAGAAGGACTTGGGTTCAACTGGTGTTTCATATTGAATTAAATTAAATTATTTTTCAAGAAAAATGATGAGGAAACCCTTCAGAAAATGCTTGTTCGAAGGCTTTTCCGACTAGCAAGTGTAATGACAACGACCAAGTACTTGGCATTCCCTCTCATTAATAATTAGAATAAAAAAATTAGGTGTTAAACATTTTTCTGTTTTTAGTTGCACCCTGTATACATATATATAACTGTTAATAATTTTTTCAATAAAAATAAGCTTTGCTACCATGTTTTTTTGAACCTACCAACATTATATTAAATATCTAACTCTCACTTTTCATTCAAAGCTCCCTTTCGCTCAGAGTTCCGCGTACTTACCCTGTGGGGAAAATCTCTAGTTCTGAACTGGTGCGCATTTAGTGCGTTTTGAATCACAAGTAGTTCGCCTTCAATCCCTTTCACTTGTAATCAACTGGCGAATTTAACATGGCGATGTCCTAGGCGGTGGAAATTGCCCCCCGCTGCATTACCTTTTCGACAGTTCCGAACTTGTTAAAAATTCGACAGTTGGGATGTAGTTCGTTTATTGCTAATATTGCTCTAGTTCTGAACTATTTCCAAATTTTGCAGTTTGGATGTAGTTAGTTTAGAAGTAAAAAAAAAACATATTTGGAGTAGCCTTCCATGGTGGAACTACACGACCCACGTTTTGAAAAACTTTTTTAAACCACTTTTGATGTTACCTTTCCTAGGTAAAATTTTTTAATTTTTATTATTTATGATTTCAAATTTTAACCTTTCTTTAAAGAACATTACAAGAACAAAACATTTTTCCAATTAAGAATCGAAATTTTATTAAATTTTAATGATTGCACAACTGCCGGTTTCGAACTAGTGAACATCTAGTTACTATCTCACTGGTTCTTATTAGCCACTTTATTTCTAGTTCTGAACCAGAAATTATTCTCACTAGTTACTAACACACACAAGCATATCCTGTAAGGATACAAATTCTTACTTTTGCAAATGAGTTTTTGCTCATCTTCTACGGATTGTGGATTTGTAGTTACATTAATGTACTGACACTGTTTGCTTTTGAGCTGATAGCCATCAGTTGTCGAGCAAATATCAAACGAAATAGAAAGCAAATTTAGTGTCAATTTATCTAAAAATGTGATAAGACCCAATGTACAAATGATGATTCTATTTCAATTTATTCTAGTAGTTTTTATTTTGCTTTTTAAAAGGACGAATGCCATTTTTTGTTTGTTGGTAATACAAATATCTTTTTATTTGCTGACCTAAATTTGATTGAAAGCGAGTCTTTAAGATGAGGAGATATTTCGTTGTGCATACAGAGTGTTACTTGAAAAAAATTTGGGTCGATGCAGCGGACTGCAGGGTATTGATGTGCCTAGATATGTGTGGATTCTCTAACTTATCATGTTGCTAATGGCTTAGACAGACGAAAGAATTAATCTTGATTGAATAAGATTCTCATTCAACTGAGGTGAAACAAGGATGTTGCTAAATGAATCACTCTAAACAAAAAAATAAATTAAGAACTAAAAAGAAAAAAACATGGAAACCATGCACCAGCAAAACTGACTGAAAAACTCAAACTGAATTAAAAAACTATTCAGCAGGGATCTGCAGTGTTCAAAAGAGAAAACAATTGGGAAGTGTTGTCTGCAGTGTTGCCATCGAGAATACGTCTCATTAAAGTATGGCAGTTTTCGGCTTGTTATGCGGTTAATTTATTTTGAAATTAACTAGCTTATTATAAATAAATTAATTAAAGGACATTAAAAATGGAATTTTTTTTGTTTAAATGTTATTAAAAACAACCATTACATAACCATTACCATAACATAACCATTACCACTACATAACCTTAACCATAACCATAAACACAACATAACCATAACCATTACTTAACATACCATAACATAACCATAATCATTACATAACCATTACATACCCATAACCATAGCCGTAAACATAACCATAACCATAACCAAAACTAGCAAAATAAACAATAACCTAAAAAATCAACTTAACGCAAAATCAGGGGTAATTATTACCCAACAACTTAGCTGGCCTCATTGCACAGGTTTACCAATATTGGCAAATTTTTTAACAAAAAAAGACAAACGCGTTTCTTAAGTTTCGAGTTCAAATCTGATTCCAATCGATTATTTAAGTTTTTGTATGCTGGCATTAGTCGATAAATACATGGCGATGACTGAAATCTTGAACAATTGGATCATCTTCGGCGATCTCCAGGGAAGTTGGGGAAATTAACGTGAATATTTTGAAGAATTACCTTTGAACGGTCATTTAGTTCATCTGGACGGGTTGTCTAGTACTAAATAAGTTCGTTCATCCGCATTAGCGTTTAGCCTTTCGTGGCTATTAGAATAGAAAAACAATTGAAGATTTAGATTTTAAGTATAAAACAACAGAGTTAGGCTTAAAATTTCCGGAAATCCAAGAATTTTGTGATTAAAAGTGGATGTTATGAAAATTCATATAAGAACATTCTCTAATACTTCGGTGAACAAATTATTTTCCAAATTTAATTCGTTTGTGTTGCCAAATTTTTAATCAGGTGTTAAGCTGGATTAAGCTCTCGCCTATCTAATCTATACTCGTACAAGCTTTTAACGATTTATTAGAAGTCAAAAATATTTATCCGAGGATTTCTTGTAGAAGACTTTCATAACAAGGTTCTCTCACAAAATGTAAGGGCAAGTGAAGTGTTTTATAGAATTTTCAGAAATCGTTAGTTCCGTGCTTCTGTGAAAGTTAAACGTGATAAAATTGTTTGGTGAAGCATTCAACTTGAAGGATTTATCTATCCTTGCGGGGGGGCGATCCAAAAATTTCGAACAGTAAAGTAAAATGCAACGTGTATAAATACACAATTGGAACTTCAATTACTATAAGTTGATAACAGAAAGTAAGACCTGAATGGAACGAAAAAACCATTACGGAAAGAGCATTAAGATTGCTTCTGATGTTTGCATTAAGCTGGAAATATGGTATAGAACTTTCTTTCTTTTTATTATTGCTGTTTCCGACAGGGTAGAAATATGAATTTTTCTGGAACGATTTTCCGTCATCCCTTGTCAATTTTGGTTTGGAGACAACCCGGTTTCGGCGTTGTGCCATCTTCAGTGTCTTTCTTCGTTCTGAACTTTCTTCATGGAGTCATAAAGCTCCTTATGCTCACCTTATGTAGTTAGGTATGAACGAAACGAACTAAGTCCAGCAACGCATGAGAAAATACCTCTCTTTAGATGACTGCAACCTTATCTATATGCTATATATACTATCCCCCATATTCATAAAAAATTAAAAAGGTTTATAAAGCTTTTTAAAATGACATTTCTTTACGAAATTTTACAAATATTTTTTATTTTTTATTTTGAATATGGGGCTGTATATATAAAATTAAAACCCAATCTTTCGCAAAACAGTAAATTTCCTTGACCGATTTATCTAATTAAAATTGTAAAATTATATATTTGTGCCACAGAAGGTTATAGGGGGTTTTTTGAAAATATAAAAATTGAAGAAAAGAGTGCATATTGGGTTGAAAAATTTTGTTTTCTGTAAATATTTGCGTGAATCCTAAGATGTTTGTTATTGAAACTGATTTAGATAGTTATAGGATATAGTACAAACTATAATAGATTGTAGAAATCGTAGCTTAGTTAAGCGATCAGTAAGGGCGAAGACCTGGTGACCTCAAGCTCCCCAGAAACGGGAAACTGTGGTGCCGTGGTAGTAACAACATACAAAACCTAGACATTTTCCACGCACAATTAAAAAAACACGTGTTAAGATCGCTTTATACTTCTTCACATGCATACCATATATGCTTAAAAACCCTAAAAAATCCGTATGAATTGTAAGTGAAAGCCATTTTGCATTGCATGAGGTGTGCTAAGCTGGGTTAGAAAGTTTTCAATTCACTTAACTCACTGAATTTACAATAAACTTAATATATGCAAATGCATTTTAATATACGAAAGGTTGTCCCAATTCCTTACATTCCACTTAACTCTAGTAGTCGAACTCGCTGGCATAGTTTCTTTTAGTATTTTCTAAGTTGATTTTGTTGTTACGATTTGCATTTATTTCGCTTGAATTCAATTTCATTCTTGAATGAATACTTCTAAGTATTCCGTTATTGGGCACAGGTGCTGATTCCATTGTGTTTGGCATCCGACAGCTGGAAGCCAATGTAAATTAATTTCCTCAGGTGATACGTACATACACACCACCTTGCATGTAAATATTTAAGACGCCCGAAGATAATCTCCCAATTGGAATAGAAATTATATGCTAAATTGTAGGCATGCGAATTAGTGCATTCCATTTCGGTTTGTTTTGTTTTTTTTTAAGAGCTTTTCCTAAAATACTTCAATTTGGCTGTGAGAGCGTGGAAGCGCGTATATCAAATTCCTACAAAAAAAATTTCATTTTCTCCGGTTGGACATCGAGATATTAGCTTAACTTTTTGTTTTGTTGTTCAAATTATGTTTTGTTCCAATTCGGCTTCGTTCCTGAAAATAATTTGGGTTTCCATTTTTAAAAGTTGGATCGACTTCATTCCATTTCGGTTTCGACTTTTGTCTCCTTCATCAAAATTTGTTTCGGCTCTTTTTTCGTTCCACTTCGGTTTATTTTTTCTTTCGTTCTTTAAAATGGTTTGCGATACCGCTAAATTTCATTTTAATATCGGTTTCTTTTTAAAAAGTTCTTCCAATTTCGTTTCATTTTATTTCCGGTTTTGGGTTCGTTCTTCCAAATAAGTTACGATTTCGTTCCAGTTCGGTTTCAATTTCTGTTTCGTGTTTCGCAATTAGTTGCAATTTCGTTTCATCGCAATTCCATTTCAATTCCATATTTGGTTTTGCTTCACTAAATTAGTAGTAACTTCGTTTCCTTTCACTTGTAGACTCTCGCACTTTTCAAATTCATTTCATTCATTCAATTGGTTTGCAGTGGCTGCCAATTTCCACACCAGCCCCAAAGGTCCCGATGTAATACTATATAAACCTCATGACTCCCTATTCAAACCATCCTCATCCTAGATAATTAGCTGAGATGATTGGAAAACCCTAAACATTTCAATATATTGCCACACAGTGCAGGGCATTGACACAAAAGATACCTCAGTTATTCAGGCTTCTCTTCGTCTCTTCAGCTTCTGCAATAGTCATTAAAGGGAGTACCCAACCTTTCGAAGTGTCTGCTTATGCATATGTGCCCCGTAAGAAGCCCAGGTAAAGTGAGTCCCTCCCTGCTAAGTGTGAGTAAGTCTTCCGATATACTCGCTAAAACTGTGGCCACACCAGCTTAATATGATTGCAGGTACAGATGCTATTCCATTTGTAGCTTGCATGTTTTAGGAAGATATTGTTTATTAAGAGCTTACTTGTCGCGAGCGGCATGTGCCATTTCATTTCCTGGTATATCACATTGGCCAGGTACTCATACCAGCTGAATCGAGAGTTGCTCAGCCATCTCGTTGAGAGATTTGCGAGGCACTCCACATTCCTGGAGTTGCATGTAATAGCTCCCAAAGCCTTAGAGCTGCTTGGCTATCTGAAAAGATAAAGACACATTGTTATTGATATTCAATGTCGTCAGTGTTTCAACAGCTTCCTGTATGGCGGCCACTTCTGCCTGAAAGACATTACAGTGACCGGGCAGTTAAAAGTACAAATTAAGTCCTAGCTGAGCAGCGTAAACAACGCCGCCCACCTTATCATCAAGCTTTGATCCGTCTGTCTTTGAACAATGCTAGGTAAGAAGCGAAGAACTAGTAAACTTCTGTTGTCTGTTACTGCTGCAAAAGGCCACTGGTAATCGATACTTGCTCTTCCCCAAGCTCTTGGTCTGATTGCCTACAAAAAACAATACTTGACTCGTGGGTCAAAATTGATAAACTTCTTGCGTCTGGCTATTCTTTTGTTTGGTTTACAAACCCAACAACATACTTTTAAGTGTTTTGATATGATAATCACTTTGTTAAGTTATCTTGTGGTTGCAAACATTTTCTTATCCACTTAGCGCCAACGTCAGTACTCATACGTAACATCGCTTTAATGTAAAAAAAATAAATTCAGTCTCTTTAAAAAAGTCCGTCTGACTATTTCGTGAATCATAGAAAAACAACGTAGAGAGTGGGCAAACCACCCTTGTGACACAAACGCTGCTCTGCTTAGTTTGTTTTTGTCTTGAATGCTGTCTATTGTTTTAGACATAAATTGTTTGGTTTGCATTATCTACAAATGGCTGAAATTTACATTTTTTAGTAAGCTTTGAAATAGGAAAACAAACAATCAAACGGCTAAAGGAAACAAAACGGCCAAAGTAAAATAGGCGAATAATTCTTTTTCCGGCATTGTGTTTTGGATTTCCGTATTTCCCGTTCTACCAAAATTTCCATTATTCTTATAATCTCTGGTGCTTTCCACATTTTTTATTTGTTTTTTTTTTTTTACAGAATTGTGATTGTTTTCAGTTAAGTGAAAAAAGGAGATGGTAGAAAAACAGTAGACATTCTAAAGTTTATGAATGACACAATAAATTAGGCAACAACTTTTACACAAATTATTAACAATCTTTATCTTTTACTGCATTTATTTATGACGAAAACATTTATTAGGCCAAATATTTGAATATCTTGACTACATAGAGCTGGACTAACCCCAAAGTCTTTAACAGCAAGAATAAAATTTTAAGCAACAGTACTTTTAAGAGAGAGAGAGAGGATTTGCTTCGGGTACCGAATAATATCGAAACAAAACAGCCGATGGTAAAAATATCGATTTCAGAAACTCCAGGAACACAGAACCCACACTTCATAAGACTTAGCCCATCGCAAACCGTTTTTAGCGGTCCATCACAATATTGGGAATTCAGCCCCATTCCTCAGTAATTGGGGAAAATAATCATTACTTTGCCTCACATAAAAGTAATTCATTCTATTTCAATTTCTCAAAAAGAATTAAGCAAAAGTACTTTTCTCGTTTTGACGGTGTTTTTTCGTAATTAAAAAACTATTTCGGTCAAATGTAATATCATTCCCAGTACTTTGGAAAGTAATTAAAAATATAATAGAAAGTTTTTCAATTACATTACAAGGATTTCCCATTACTTTCCTCAAAGGAATTATTACATTTCCAACTAATTGTAAGTGTAATTTGATACTTAAGTAATGATTACTATTAAATGTCATTATCAACCAAGATATCTATACATGCAACTTTTATTGAGAAAAAACAGGTAGGTTTCGTCAATTTGGAGGAATAAATAAGGAGCAGCACACCACAAAATTGGAACAGAAGTTCAGTCTTTCGCGCCTCAAGAAAAGCTGAAAAGTCCGCTGAGTTCTCCAATTTCAGATAACGAAGCATATCACAATAACACTGGATAGATTGGACTGAGGCTTAAATTTTTGATGAAAATTTTAAGCGCATCATCAACATTCAAAGATGTTGGAACATTGAAAGATCTTGTCAGTTTATTCTTTGTTTCAACTCGGTACAGTAGTAATACTCGGAGTTGAGATGCTGGCTGAAAGGATTTGTTGTGAAAGAAGATTTTTGGGTTGCCGAAAAATGTGATAAACGATAATGACGATCTGGTAACCGTAGTACAGAGCGTACTTAAATTATAGAGGAAACACGTCTCCTTATTTAGTAACACCCAATTCTCTAACAAAAGAAAGAATGTTGCACCTTCCGAATATGATGAAGTAAGAATGGCTATATCAGGTCTGAAAAATAATAAAGCGCTGGGAAATGGCAGACTTCCCACCAAGCTATACGAACACGGAGGTGAAGACTGGTTGTGGTTGTTGTAGTATTAACGCCTTGTGGCATTAGCTATACTGCAGTGGGATACATTTGGTTGACGCTGGAACCGGTCGAAGTGGATCTTGCCTCTTACCACATGAATAACTTACAAGGGTACGTTCTAAGCCAATGAAGCATGTTCTGTAGAAATGCTTGTCTGGTCATGAGGGTAATAAGAGGATGATTAGTTAACCAAGGAAATTTCAGATCTTTAGACATATACTTCAGGCATCCTAACTTCGTTGATAAAAATAAAAAATAAACAAATAAGGAAGTCTAAGTTCGGGTGGAATCGAATATTATATACCTAGTAGTTATCTTTTATGGCATACCAATTTACTCTTCTTTTTCTCATACTTACAAACATTTCATGTTTATGAAAGTTATGAAAATCAAAAAAGATATATAACTTCTCTATTGCAGTGGGGTGTTAACTACTTGCCCGAATATTTTGCTTGTGCCAAATTTTTGGCAGGAGTATACCACATACTATTGAAAAGCAGATGAGCAACTTTCATTGAAATATCTAGTTGAAATTACAAGCAGTAGCCTTTGAAAAAAAGCAGAACCTTTATGCTGAAAGTTGGCAGCCCCACGCCTACTTCCCCCAAAATCCACAAAATTTTTTTGTTGTCCTTTCGATATACGAGTATTAAACGTTTTTTGACTTATGATTTATAACATTTCTAAATTTGACTGAATCAAAAGTGGGCGGTGCAACGCCTATTTTCAAACATTTCTTGAAAAGGTTATTTTTTGCCAAATTTTATCCTCATAGATGTATTGTGTACTAATTAATCACTTTTTTTGTATTTTCGAATATATTCTGTATGTAAAAAGTGGGACTATTAAGCGGGCCATTCTTTGCTAATTCATTGTAATTCTGGATGATGAATAATTAGTTTATGTATCAAGCAAATGTTATGTGGATTCAATAAGTAAAAATTTGAGCCCATTTTTTTTAACTTTTGGTGGCAAATAAAGTTTAAATTATCCACCCATGTCATCATTTCAGCCTACCTTAACCCGACAAATTCTATTAAAAATTTGAATAATAAACAATTTGAAATTCACCACCAGCCACGCTGACCGTCATTAGTCACAAAACGGTGTAATTAACGTTTATGAATGAAACATTTGGAAGCCTACGCTGGGGACCATTTAAAGTTTGATATCCCAAGCGCGAATGAGGGACTTGTGCAAGATGCCGGCAATTAAATTTTAAAGTCTGCAAAATTAAAGAAAACAAAATTACAGAAAGCGAAATGGAAGGAAAATATTAATTCAAGCTTTTTTGTTTATTTTATATTAATAAATGTTGTTGATTTTGAATGAGTGCACATAACCCGCAAGCTGACGATATTCATTTCTTGATATTTTCGTTGAGTTTTGTATGCTTTTTCGAGCATTTAAATGTTCTCGTGGGTAAAAAAGCGGAAAATTGCGTGTTTTATTTTTTTTATTGTTTTTCGTTATTAAAAATGAAGCGAAAGGAAGAAACAGCGGGAACGTTTGTTGTTTGCCATGGCAATGAAAAGAGCAAAATTTTGTCGTAAAGTTGTGCTTGTTAGGTTCTGGTGCTCTTTGTAGGCATAAACCACTCCATTAAATAAATTAATGACAATTTCCAACTTTCTCATTGCTTTGTGTAGTACTTTTACGGTTCTTTTTCAATCATTTGGTTTCTATATAAATTTATACCCGATTGCAATAGCAAGCTACAAAAGTACTAGCAATCCTGGCCACACTCAACGCGTGCTCATCTCTACATACAGGGTGGCGCAAAAGTAATCCTCCTATCAGAAAATGCTATAAATTTTGCGATTGGCCCCTAAAGTCAGTTCTGTTTTGACATTTGTGTAGTAAACACATGCGAAATACACGTTAATAAACAATGTTACGCTACACTGCTCCAGAACGCGGAATATTGCTGACTATTTATTTGACCAATAATCGGTCGGGGCCAAACGGTTACTGTGAATGGTGAGCGCTACAGAGCAATGATCAACGAGTTCTTTTTGCCGCAACTTGATGAATTCGGATTGGAAAACATGTGGTTCCAACAAGACGGTGCAACAGCACACACTGCACGTGCCACAACCGATATGCTGAACATCGGAAGCTTACTTTTGCGACACCTTGTATAGTGAAATTGTAATAGGACGCTGTCTGTAGATCGCATGTATACAAGAAAAATTCGAGGGATCATTATTGAGCAACAGCTTTTAGAATTTTTGTCTATCTGTCTATATGTTTGGGAGCGCATCACTCAAAAACTGCTTAATGGAATTGAATGGAATTTGCATCGTCCATATCCGCATTAATATCTGCATCCATCTCCATCTCCATTTTTTGCTCTGCTTCCTTTTATCCACCTTCCCCTTTAACTCTATGTTTCCATTTTTCCCTCTCGACCCTCATATCTACCTGTCCCTGCCTAATACAAACGATCACTCTGAGAATCGTCATCAAGCTCTTCTAACGAAAGTCCAAGGAAACGCGCAGTTTTAAGAGGGTTGGACCAGAGTAATATTGGTGTTAGAAGAGTAGGTTCAATTGACTTGAAAAACATATGTTTAGTATAATGAGGAGATATAGCACATGCAGGGCATGCATTTGGTGTGGTGGGGCTCAGTCTGGATAAGTAAGAGTTTAACCTACTACAATATTCGGTCTCCCTAGGAAGAACGCGACCCTCTTTAGCTATATAAGGTGATTCGATATCAAGAACGGGGTTCACAGGCCGAGATCTAAGGGATCTTTCTACCGACTCAGTATGGAGGTCGTTTAAAGCCCACCTATGGCTACGCAGGTCAAACGGCAAGGTAATGGGTGCCGGATCTAATCATAGTGCTTACCGAAATGTTTTCTTATGTCTCTAGGAGGCGGAGCTTCATCCAATAAATGACGGTTTGGATGACCAGGTTTGTGGCAGTTCAGTAAAAACTGTCTGCTCAACAGTTTGGCGTGCTCACTAACATTGAGCATTCTAGCCCATTGGTAGTTGTGAGACTCGGATGACATTCCATGGCAGTTCTGATGGCGGTGTTTTGGCAGACTTTGGAACTTCCTTCAATTTGTGTCAGCAAGGTCGGCCAATAACCTTATATGTAGCAAGCAAAGTTTCTTTATCTTTACCCCAAGCGCCATCGCCATCGATTTAGTCGGAGATAGGATCAGATTTCGCTTGGTGAAGAAGCTGGAAAGGTTTCGAAGGTCAGTTTATGCTCGCACAGAGTTCGTCAATGAAGGGGCCTGTATCCAAAACCATAATTGTATAGTCGTCAGTGTAGCCCTGTGCCTCTTGCTCTTCATCTCCATCTTTCACTATCGTTCCTCATATCCGTCTGTATCTCTATCTCTCATCTTCATCCACATTTATCCTTTTCGGTCCGCACATGAACCTGTCCCTCTAACTCTTCATTTCCATCTATCTCTTCTATTTTAAAAGATATATCTGTACTTCGAATTATAGTTCTTTATATTATAGATTGCCCCAGTTATCTGAAATGATGAAGTCTGGCAGACTGAATCTGGCAGAGAAATTTGTGATACAATTTTGTGAAAATGATGGTAATAATCTTATATTCTTGCAGATTTTAAATAAATGTGTCAGTTACTCACACGTACTTAAAAAAGTGACACAAACGTAATGACCCCGCAGCTTGGTATAGTAAAATGCACAGTTCAACTCCATCTTACACTTTTGGTTTCTGCTTCCCACCACTTGTTTTACTTCTTATTTGTCTTCTCTTACTCACTTTCGCGCTCTGACAGTCAAGATATCCCTTGTGAGTATTTTTCAGAGCGAATAAACTACTGACCGGGACCAATTAAAACAAAAAAAAAAAAAAACAACAATGTGTAGAAAAAGTGTAAGAAAGTGTCGCATTGCTGATGGGAAGTGTTGCGCACTGATTGATGCCGAGCAAATTTGCTGTAGTAAGAGCAAGAGCAGCAGCTGCAGTAAAGTAGCGAACTTCCAATCCTTGAGTCCTTTCAAGTTATGCACTCTTTTTACGCCAAAAGTCTTTGTTTCGTCACTTCTTCTGCTGTTGTTAAATAAACTTTTTTTTGCCTTCCCCACTTGCTGCTTCTGCTGGGCTTTCATTATTTTACAGTCATTTTGTGCTTTTTGTTTGAGACGTCCACTTTTTCATAAGCTGTTGTTGCACTTCGGAAGAAGTTTTTCTTTGTATTGGGTTGTTTGTTTGTTTTCACGGTAGAAAAGGAAAACAATTAAAGGCGTGAAGAGCCACTTGATTGTTAATGGAACAATTGAAGGTGATATCGAGTGCAGCTAATTTGGCACACAACGCGCCATAATTTTGTTGCAGCAAATTGAAGATCTCACACTGCAAGTAATTTTCGTTGTGATTTTGAATTTTATTTTTTGAGGCCGAATCTCTACATATATTTAATTTAATTTAAATTTAAATTTATAATGGGGTACTTTGAAGCGAGAGCCGAATACAAAATATCAGTCATATACCACAGCTAGGTCCAACCTTTTGTCCAAAGTAGGACATTTGTTACGGTTCGGCATCTAACAATTACTTAGTTTATGTCAAGAACTCTGTTGACTTCCTATTGAGCCCATTTTTCGGCGTATTCTGCTTGCTTTAATTAATTTTTATTAATGTTCCGTGGCCGCCGTGGTGTGAAGGTAGTGTTGCCGGCCTACCACACCGAAGGTCCATGGTTCGAGCCCTGGTACAGGTAACATCAAAAGTGATTTGAAAAAAGTTTTTCAAAACGGGGTCGCCCCTCGGCAGTGGTTTGGCAAACTCTCCGAGTGTATTTCTGCCATGACAGGCTTCTCAGCAAAAATTCGTCTCCTTTGTAGATGCCGTTCGGAGTCGGCAAAAAACTGTAGGTCCCGCGATTAATAGGAAAAAAATTCCAATCGGCACACCACAAATTGGAAGAGAAGCTTGGAGCAAAAATCTCTTAGGAGGTTTATGATGATATACCTGTTGTATATCGCGCCATAGAGATAGAGAGAGAATGTTCCGTGTAGGCTAGGGTAGGTTAAGAGAGTGTGCATGCCATATGCTCATTGTGAATGCTCTCTTTGCGTGTCGGGTAGGGGCACATTCGTCCAACTTGGTATTACTCATTTAATCCTTTTTAACCCTAGAAATATTATGCTATTCTATACTCCTGGAAAGATAATAACGTAGGAACGACGTACGTTGTGATCACAACTCTATTAAAAAAAAACTCACCGCAAAAAATCATCCACGACCAATAAGCTGCAGCAACTGACTGAGAAAATTGAGCGTGTGAAGTTGCTCCGGAAATAAATGAGAGTCTCAGAGCGTAAAAAAAAAAAATTAGTACGTCATTTCGACGTGCGTTATCTTACTAGGGTTAAACCACTTATTTTCCCATAAGAACTTGAGAACGAGCGAAAGTGATGAATCGACTATTTTTCCTCCTCATCCTGACAACTTCTGCATATGAAAGTTGTTGGTATACGCCATCGATGAAGCATTGGTGCGATAGCACAGTGACCTATCATGACAGTAAGTACTCTTAATGCAGATGTGTTAAGTTTGAGAAGAAGGCTTGTTTTTTTTCTGTCTAAACATGGACCTGGCGACGTCGCAATTATCCCAGTTAGTCCATAGAAAAATCGTACCCTTAAAAAAATGCTCATCTCCTTAGCACATTTCCCAATGGCTCTTGCGCGGAGTTGTCTGCCTCGTTTACGGAGCTCTTTCTGGCCATCTCATCAGCTATTTCATTTCCATCAATATTCCTGTGCCCAGCGAGCAAGCAGAAAGAAACGTTGAGCCTTTAGAACCATATCAGATTTCATAACGTTCGATTCTAATGACTTTTAAGCAGCTTGGATGTCAACGAAGATCGTTACATTGGTCGCTAGTACTATATTCTCGAGCAGCAATACAGATGCCCTTTCTATGGCATACATATCAGCTTGGAAGACACTGAACGAGTCAGGAAGTCGTTATGACTTCCTTGTTTGTCATCTCACTTCTAAATCATGTTCACATTTCTCCTTCTAGATATACTCAACTTTCTGCGCCCCGTAGTTAATAACTGACGTTATTTAGTCCGTTTTGACACTATTTAGTCCCTTTGCCATGTCGTCTCGGGTCCATAGTTGGCTGGCCTCCAACAGTTAGATTTCCTTAGTCTGAGAACTCCTTTTACTGCCAAACCCTTACCAAAAACATGAAGTGCCACCAGGTGGAAGATGATGTTGAGTCCTTCCTGAAGTGCGCTGCATACCGCACCTGATATATGTACCTAAGGATGCTAGTCTTAATTGATCTTTTTACCTAGCGCCTTCCACTAGACTATACGTTTGTATCAATCGGATGACTGAGCTGTGCATACCCGAAGGCCCTCTTGCAGGTGTTGTACTCTACCTTCTTTATTCCGAGTAACAATGCTAAAATGTTATTTTTATCGGATACAAGGATGCGAATCGTAGCCGTTACTGCTACCTTAATCGTGACCATACCCAGCAAAGAATCGTGCGACTGATCTCTAAAGAGAGTGATCCGTGATCAATACTTTCAGTCTACAGTCGGTTACAATTGATCCTAAATATTTCATTATAGGCATAGTAAGAGATAAATTGATTTTTATTTCTGTAGCCTATTTTTAGGTGTTTAAAGTAATATTGTGCCACCGATCAAGGGAATTTGTCCGACACTACACGTTTAGGCATGAAAGCAACAATTAGTCTCTTTTTAGGACACGCTCAAACAAAAGGGATCACTTCATCCCATACAAACCCTGCAAAAAATGAGACTAGTCAAGGATATCTACATTTTAAGAAATATGATTTAAAAATCGATATTCTTCTCAAGCCAAAATCGTTGAACAAAGCTATGTTAGCCTTCTTCCCTATACCCACATTGCTTATCGCCTAAGACCGCCTTCATCACTTTTCCGCTGATTTACTTATTAAATACTTTCCACGACGTACAACTGAAGTGTTAAGAATTGGGCTCAATATTTTCTACTCACTTTTAAAAATAAAAGTACTAAAATAATTTCGAATTTCTTCCCTGATCGCCTACAACCGCCTACGTCATAATTTCGCTGGGTTACATTTGCAGAAAAAGAACATACGCTTGCGTGCGTATTTTCCCTTGATATCATCATTTAAGATTGCATTAAGAATATTTAATTAAAACATAGTGATTGCAGTTACAAGTAGATAATTGTTAAACATTGCAGGTCGTTTCCAGACGTTTTATTGTCAATTCAGAACTGTAGACAGTGGTGGCTATATTATTGTAGCCAAATTTCAGTTTGTCTGTCAATGCCAATTCGGTACTGTTTGGGGTTTCCATGTTGAATGTGAATAGAATTTTGCATGCTTTTGGACGGAGCTGTGATCAATTTACACTCTCTTAGAGTCCAGTTTGTGGGTCCACCCCATCCCTATTCCGAAATCGTAGATGAATATATGTATGTGAGAGATTCCTATGTAGTTTCTTTCCATTAGGCCTCAGTCGAGAAATGCGGCAAAGGTACACAAAATTAGTTGATATTTCAGGGATGAATTAGGAATGACTAATTATGAAAGATGAGTGATGAATGTTATATGGTGAATGATTGAGTGATGAATGTTGAATGATAAATTAAGAATAATTAAAGAAAAACGCTGAAAAATTAAGTTTTAATGATGAACGTTGAATGATTAGTAATAAATGGTGAATGATGAGAGATTTATGCTGAATGCTGAGTGAGGAATTTTAAATGATGTATCATGAACTATGGATAAAGAGTGAAGAATAATAAGTAATGAATTATAAATGATGAATGGTGTTTGAGCATTGATTAATAATGAATGAAGAACGATGATCTATGAATATTAAGTGATGAGTGATGAATGATGAGTGTCGAATTATGAATGATGAGTGTCGAATTATGAATGGTGAATTTTGAATAAAGAATGACCAATAATTAATGTTATAGTATGAATGACGAATGATGCATGATGAATGCGGAAAGATAACTGCTGAACGATTAATTATGAATAATGAGTGTTGAATGATGAATGTTGGATGATTAAACTTCTATGAAGTTTGTATACGAAGGTTTACAAAAAATAAAAACAGAAACTGTTTTGAGTGGTCTTCGAAAAGTTCTACAGTTCCTGAAAAGAAAAATAAAGTTCTACAACAGTCTTGAAATTCCAGTTTTGGACATTTTGTAAATACTCAGTTTTTGGGTCAATTTAAAAAACATTTCTTTAGGTACAATTTTGCAGAATTTTTTTTTCTTTTCAGGAACTCTAGAACTTTTTGAATACTACCCAGAACAGTTTCCGATTTTTGTTTGATGTGAACCTTCGTATGCAAACTTCATAGATGTGATGATGAAGGATGAATAATGAGTTATGAGTTTTAAAAAACGAATTAAAAATGGTTAATGATGCCGATGAAAGATAAAATAAATTATTAATAATGAATGATGAACGATGAATTGTGGAGGATGAATTATGAATTTTGAATAATGAATCAATGACATGTGTATAGATGATATTTCTGATGTAAAATATATTATTTGACTTGCACTTTATTTTAAACCAGAAGCGAAGCCGTCCCTGAACTTCCCGGATGACACAAATCTATAGAAATCCAATGTGGAGGAAATACAAGAACCCTAAACTCACCCACTAAAATTTCACAGCTGACAAAATCCACTACCGGTAAGATTTTCTCATCAACATTTCAACATCCAAAGTACCTTTCTACTTGGATTCTTGAAAAAAATGTATATGAAACAGACCTGTTAAATAATGATTACTAATCGTAATGATTATCGGTTTGATTAATTACTTTCTTGAGAATCCATTTAAAGATTGATTACCAATTACTTTCAAATTTTTATGATTATTTTCCAATTAACTAAAAGAATAATCAAAAAAATCCTAATTTTTTGCGATTATTAAAAAGAAAAAATAAATCAAAAATAATCAAAAAAAAGTTGTCTTGATTACTTTTGATTATTTTCGATTTTTTGTTTGAATTTTTTATTGGATTATTTTTGATTTTTTCCAGTATTGTTGTAGAAGCATATAAATACACGCATCAACAATGCTGAAAAAAATCAAACACAAAATCAAAAAAAAAAAAAAATCGAAGATAATCAAAAGTAATCACAACTGTTTCTTTGATTATTTTAAATTTTTTTTAGATATTTCTTTTAATCGTTATCGAGTAATAATTGCGTTTTCTTAAAAAACAATAAAAAAAAAGTTCATTATCAAATAAAAAATCCGTCTAATTAGTTGATTACTAATTACTAATCAAATCTAACAAGTCTGATATGAAACTAATAGCAGTGCAAGTTAAACCAAAGATCGCTTTCTAGTTGGTCCGAAATGTCGTTACAGCAATACATCAATTCGAACTGCAGCTTGTTGCAGCAATAATAACATTAAAATAGATAATTACAGGCATAATTCTCAGCAACAACTATTTTTATAATAACAAAAAAGAGAACAATAACTATTTATAGTTTTAGTTAACTTCATTGAAACAATAGCGGCAATTGCATTGTGCAAAAGAACATGAAAATGACAGTAGAGAAGAAAACCCCATTCTATATCAAACAAAGAAAAATTACTTATATTTCCTAATTATATGACCACCACTGTAATTATACTATATATGTGCTGACATTTTTTGGATATTCAATTACCAGTTGGTGTATGAAGCAACTTAATTGTTGACTTTCAAGTGCAACGACATGCCATGCCCACACAACAGAGGTAGCAAATGTAATAACAGTAAAAATACAATGATAATCAGTTGCATCAGTTGGTAGTAAATTATGAACTAGCGACAACCGTCATGCCACATGCAATTTATGCAGCAACCACACATGTTACAAACGTTTTCTTTTTTCTTTTATTTCTTTTCTCTTTTGTGTTATTATAATGCGAACGCCACTTCGACAGTCCAAAGATGCTACAAAATAAAGTCCACAATCAAGCTTTTGTTGTTGTTGCGCAACACTAATTTAACGCAGCCAGCCACACTACAAACTGCATCATTTGTATTGAGTTGCCCTTTTCACTCATTCATTCGCTGAACGATGCGTCGCAATGTGCGGTGGCAATAATGTTGGGTGTTATCTTGATAATTTGCAGACTTTATTTCTCCCACATTAACAAAAGGGTAGCAGAAGAATTTGTTGCAACAAGAAGGCAAAGGGAACGAAACAGCAGAGGGCAATGTGTAGCGTCCCTTATATAGAGCGATTGCTCTGTCCAAAATGTGTTGGGTGCAGCGAAATATAACCTGCAGTCAATTCTACTAGTTTTATACTGGTCAAATACTAGTTTGCCAAACCAGCTCAACTAGTTCGAGTTCTGTAATTTTTCCATATTAGCAACTGGTATTTTTAAGACGACGATGCCCTACGAGATGACAATTGCCCGCTTCTACATCAGCACCATACCAATTGGCGTACTAGTCAGTCTCTGCATCAGCAATCAGTTGACATACTAGTCATTATATACATCAAGATCATACCATTCAACATATTTTCAAGTAACGGTCTCCAGTAACCGTAACGGTGTGACCGTTTTCTTCGAAGAAGTAGGGCCCGACAATGCAGCGTGATGAAACTGCACACCACACAGTGGATGCAGTTCCGTCTCATGGAGTATCTGTGGGTTGGAAGCACTCCATATTCGACAATTTTGTTTGTTTATGTTGCCGTTTAAATCGAAATGGGCCTCGTCAGACATGAAAAGACAGTTCAACATGTTTCCATCCTCTTCCACCATTTGAAGCATCTTCTGGCAAAATTCCAAGCGAATCGGCAAGTCTGCAGCGTTCAGTTTGTTGGCCATTTGAATTTTATATGGGAATAAGTCCAAATCTTTGTGCATAATTGACTGTAATGACTGTCTGCTTACACCCATTTGAGCAGATAAGCTTCTTGTCGAAACACGTGGATTGTTTTGTATGGCAGCAGCTACAGCAGCGATTGTTTCCTCCGTTCGAACTGAAGGGTTTCGATGGTAAGGTCTTCTGTTGACTGTCCCATGCTCGGCAAAATTGTTTACAAGTCTTATTATGGTCCATCTGCTCGGAGGATTGCCGCCAAACGTGCGCCTATACTCTCTTTGAACCGAAACTACGGACTCCAGTGCGTGATACCGGCGGACAATCCAAATTCTTGTTTCAGTGTCCCAGTTATCCATTTTTGTTAAATGTAAAAGTCAATCTGCAAAATAAAAAAAAATTTACCAGATTCATTAAATAGAAAAAAAGTTATTTAATTTTTTTTTGGTAGCGGCTTTCATCAGCCACCCTGTACGTACATGATATGCAAACCAAATGTACTATTTGAAGCACGAAATTCGTAAAAGGATTGTGATTTTACTATAATAAATATTATTTGCAAGAAAGTTTTATATTTAATTTAATTAAATAAATATTTAAATACTCAGAACATTAGTTGAAGAGAAAATTAAAATGTAGGGAGGCGTTGTTAACTGAACGATTGCTGCCCGAATACTGAGTTGTTTTCTTTTTCGATCGTGTATGCATGTATCGACAATTTTAGAGGGTTGTGGGTGCTTATGATAGCGGAAACGTTGCAGTCGCTCAAAAGACCACGAAATTCTAGTTAATGAACTAGAATGTTTACTAACCAGTTTGGCAGTTGACTGCAGAGTATCAACCATGGTATATGTCTACTAGTAGCGCAACCCTGTAAAAAATGATGGAGCACCAGAGTACTCCAACACTTATCTTCATTCATATAAAAAAGGTGGTCCAATTTACATAGCGATGTCCGGTGATTGGATCACCTAATCCTACTCGGAGTACCATTTACTTTGCTTCCGATTAGTCTATAGAGCACCTACGTTGGAGTACTTTGAAAATGCTGCCAAAAGATTACTCTATAGAGTATTCTAGACGAAATCGAGAAGGGAGTATGTGTTCTTTTGAGGACCACCTACTCCCACTCTCGCTTTGCTGTTGAGTACTCCATTGGACCACCTTTTTTATATGAATGAGGATTGGTGAGTGTTGGAGTACTCTGATACTCCTTTAGGAGTATTCTTTGGAGTATGAAACGGAGTATTTCCATTTTTTGCAGGGAACTTACTCCGAATCTGCGCACACACACAAACTACACAGGACGCGCTGTATGCAATAATAAAACAATCAAATTTAAATACTGAAATATTGAACGTGAAGACATAAAACTCACAATTTATTGAATATTAAGTAGTTATAACATCTTTTCAGTTACTATAAAATGTTAATTTCACTTTAAATTGAAATTTTTAGTTGAAGTTTTTACTTTAAAACAACCCTGAACGCGATTTCCTTCATTCCACTTATTCGGAGTACCTTCATCCACTACCTTCCACTCCGAATCGCAAAAGAAGATGCCAAACTAGTAGGGGTAAACAACGGTATCAACTCACTGCTTTTGTTGTTATTTTTATTTTATTTAGTTTTAGTATGAATGTGTGTGTGTTTTACGAGCGTAATTGAACCTGCAATTCGATTGTTCAAATGCGACTGTAAAAATTCATTGTACCCAGAGCTCTCGGATAACACTTAGAATAAATGTTCTTTAGGAAGAGCTAGTTTTTATGAGGAAATAACTGTTTACTTTTTAAAACGGTAGCACGAGCATGGAAAGAAATAAGAATGGCCTCATAGCCAAAATAAAAAAGAAATCTCGGCTGAGCGATATTGAAAACTCTTCCGATAGGGGTACTAAGTGTTGAAGCCAGTACTGTGGGCAACAGTACTCAGTATTGAAATGAACAATTAGTTAAATCTATGCACAGGTTAAGACATTGATAAGGCGGTGCCAGCTTGGTCTCTCTGCCCTCAAAAGCTATAAGGTCATCGTTCATAACAAAAAGTTGATGTAGCGGGCGTGAGTAAAAATCCGAAAGATATTTATTGGGCTTAGAATATAGCTGCGGTAAAGTAGGCTTGTCATAAGATGTGACTAAAATCCACAGCGCAAAGGTTCGATAGGCCAAAAAAATATTTTAGTTGGTACCAAAAGGGAATATAACGTTATTCATTGTAGAAAAATACTGTCAATATCCGTAACACTCCCAAAGCCCTCAGTGAGAGTTTTGGGGCTACAACAACAACAGGAGGATCAAGTGCATGCGAGCCACTGATTTCCTAAAAGACACAAAACTCGGATATGGATCCTTAGAAATGAGATTTACAACCACCTAGCAGCGATGTCTTTCTGTATAACTGAATGGCATGAAGGCTCCCTTCGTACATAGTCCTCATTAACAAGAACAGCGTTAATCAGCTAGAAAAAGCAAGTTTTACCATGCCGAGGTGAAAATCCTCTGGTGCCTTCATGGGGATGAGGAGGAGGCGGTCGAAGTCCACTATAATCATATTCGTCTGGAGGACCGGAATCAAAACATTTAGCTTTATCAGTATAACGGTATGAGTTAATGCATTATCACAACCAATCACGTGGCTATAGTTCAATATTGCAAAATTTTATACCAATTTATTCTAGACCCAAATAGAGCTATACAGAAAGTTTGGCAAAGAAATATATATTTCGCGCAAGCTATTGTTATAATGGACTCTGAGTTGCCTAACACTTTTTGGCTTATAATAAATGCTGCTTCTCAGTTAAAGACCTTTTGATTTTTAGGTTGGCTCTTATTTTGGAGTTCTGGGTTATCAAATCTGTATGATAAGGGTTAGTCCGGTTGTTATGGCATCCTAAGAGATATGGCTTCTTTTGCCAACTAGTAAAATGCTTGCTTGAAAAAGTTGTAATTCTAGAGTGAAAACTGAGCTGAGAACTAGGTATACGGTAAGTACGCAGTTCGGGGCTCATATAAAAGATTTGTAACATATCGATGTCTGTACATTGCACATATTCAAGAAAAAATTGAAAGGAGGGATTATTGTTAAGGAAATAGATTCAAAAGCAACCGCTTTTAGAATTTGTGTCTCTCTGTCTGTATGTTTGGGCGCGCATCACTCAAAAGTAGCTGAATAGAATTGAATGAACCTTTCACTGTTGCATTACTAAACGCCTAACTTAAAGCTTGAGTTATCCCCTATTTCGATAATTCTATCAGTTTCTGACTTATGGACTAATATGTGAAACAGGGTGACTTAAAATCGGACTCAGTCTTTTATAAGTTCTGCGACGCAGGGAAGCGTGTTCGGGCTTTCTAGCAATTTTATAAAAAAGTAGATTTATCGATATCCACTGATCTAACTACTGCCTGAGAAAGCCCGTTTCTTTCCATTTCGTTCCTTAGTACCATATACTCAAAAAAATAATGGTAGTGAAGCCACCATATCTGCAGGGTCTGCCCTATATTAAAATTTATGCACTCGTATGTATTGGTAGTGTACACTTGCCCGCGTGCTTAGCTCTCGCAAATAAAGTGATAAAAGTAGTATAGAAATTACAGTTAAGTAGCTTTGTATGTTGCGAATAGTATTAGTGGGAGATGGCGATTTACAATAATACATTCTTTTCACTCTCACTTACTGATATTACTAGAAACCATATTAGCAATTGCTGCTAAATCGATTGCGAGCAGTGGCTACATTAAGCTGACATGTGAGGGATTTAAATGCGGTCAATGCATTTCTGCATCATTTTATATTGTTTATTTTCTTTTTAATCTGCCATACATTCTTAAGGGTAATGTTATGGTGACACTATACAGAAATGGTAGGGAGTGGAGCAAACAATAAAAAGGAGTTGGAATTCGTACAGTGCTAATAATTTTAAAATCATTTTCATATCAGAGAGTGAAACAGTCATACAAAAATTTTGAGATTAAATCTTGCATATTTTTTGGGTAAGTGACTACATCTATTGGACTGGGCTAGAAAAAAAATCTTTTTTGAATCCCCAAAAATATTGTGGAAGTTTCAAACCTTAATGATGGGTAACTGGGCGACCGAGTATTGCTCAGCGTATATCGAGGATGCCATAAAATTTATTTTGTTGTCAATTAGTTTTCGAAAAAATGGCGGATATCAAAAAAAAATATATACATATGACCCGACGGAAAGTAGTTTTCGTTTCATACGCATATTTCCATAATACACTGACTTCACAAACAACCTACATACAGAATTTCCTAGAAATATGTCAAAACGTTTTCGAGATAAAAGCGGATATGCAAAATATAAGTAGTATCCCTAATTTTCGTTTGCTTTTCAATTTAAAAAAGGTAGCAACCTCGTAAAAACCAGCTGAGAAGGAGAGCTTGAAATGTAACTTATAGAAAGTTCTTTCAAACGGGACAAACCGTTTCCGATATCATAGAAGATATGCCAAAATTTAATACAATGGGATTAGGTGGCAACCCTAGCAGGTAACCCTGCCTGGTTATATTTCCCTTGAAAAGCGACACATAATATATTTCTTGCGATACGCATTGCGGCATATCTCTTTTCATACCGAAAAATTTAGATAAGTGGCAACACTGTAAAAGCATTCTTAGTGGCAACACCTAGGTAGAAATTGAAATCCCCATAAAAAATTTTATAATAAAAATTTCAATCTCAAAACATTTTTTTTAAAGCCAATTTGCAAAAGTTATTTGCTATTGAAGTCCTATAGCCTTTTAACAATGATAGCCAAAATAAACGCGAATGACCCTGTAACAATCCCGAAATGATCTAGCAAAGTCCCAAAATGGTCCTGAAATAGTCCCGAAAACCATCCCGAAATGATCCGAACCTTGTCAAATTCTGCTACAATTAGCTATTTCCTAAATCCTATATTAACTAGATTCTACTACAATAATCTGCTACAATGTTTAATTTCCGTTGCAGTTTACTCCAAAGTAACCTCAAACTTAAAAATTTTGCATCGTCGCCTAAGAAGTAAACTTCAATTTTTTTTGACTCAGTCTAATCATCCGCAATTTTTTTCGAATACAATTTGCACATTAATTTTCAACTAAAACATACTCGCTATCATATAAAATTCTTTAGACATAAGAATTTTAACTTTTTTTATCATAAACTAAATTTTTTCTTCAAACGTTATGCAAATTCAAAATTAGTAATCAATTAATTAGACTGCTTTTTTAATTGGTAATGATTATTTTAATTGTTTTTCAAGATAGTGCAATTTTTAATTGATTACGATTAGAAAAAATTAATCAAAAAAATCAGAAAAAGTTGTTTTCATCACTTTTGATTATTCCTGATTTTTTGGATTATTTTTGATTATTCCTGATTTTTTTTTTGGTTTTTTTTTTTGATAATTTTTGATATTTTTAAGTATTGTTGATATGTGCTTCTACAACAATACTAAAAAAAATAAAAATAATAGAAAAAGCAACTTTTTTTGATGATTTTTTGATTATGATTTTTTTAATTTATTGGAAAATAATCATTGAAAATTAAAAGTAATTATAACCTTTCATTAAATGCATTCTCAAGAAAAAAAAATAAAAAAACTGAAAGAAGGGTTTTGCCCAAAATTTAAAACTTTATCATCTTGGAAAAATAAAAAAACAGGATATCTCTAGATATATCAGGATATCTCCAGATATATCAGAGGTTTAATACTAAAAATTTGAGTTTAAAGTTTTATAGCGAACATTAATGCTTACGATTTTGAAAAATTGCCTATTATTTGAAATTAAAATTCTTTTTTTTTGAAAACATTTTTCTCTATACCTTTGAATGTAAAAACCGCTGGAAGTATTGCAAAAAAAAAAGTTAAGAAAACAGGATAAAATGGAATTTGGAATTTTCATAACTTTTGAAAAAAAAAAATATTAATTAAACATTTTTTTTGGCTAACTTCGTTTTATGATAAAAAGAAACTCTTTACCAAATTTCATTCAAATCGGAAGAGGCCGGCTCCAACTATCGGAACCCTATGAAACTAGATTTTCCTCATATTATTTTCATAAAAAAATTTAGTATGAAAAGTTACTCATACGACCTGCCGAACGGTGAGAGTAAAACTAAGCAAAAAAAAAAGAAAATTCCATTTTGCAATTTTTAAGGAAAGCAAAAGTGTGTATATGTATGTACATAAATAAATATATTAACACTGATAAATTCACAACAACAGTAATTTGAGCTGCAAACAAATAAAACCAGCTCAATTATTAATGAGTAAATATTTATGTTATTGATTTAATCCACTTAACACTCTTTGCAAAATATTTTGTATGAATAAACACAACTACATGCATATCTATCTTCATACATAATACACATGCACACTGTTTCATGTTTTCATGTGTATTATAGCAGCTTTTAATATTTTGGTATTTGCTTTCATTTGCCATAACTTTTCAGTCAAAGCAAATTATTTTTGGCAGAGCCAACGTAGAGATGCAATCTGGTAAAACATCAAATTTCTTTCATCAATTTCCATCCACAACAGACACCAACATGTTTGCACAAATGAAAGAAAAAATTAAATAACTCGACAAGTAAGGATGTCACTGTATTCGGTTATGCGGCAGGTTTTTCAGCTTTTATTAAAGTGACTGATTTTGTAGAAACAAGAAAGTCATAATTCAACATCCTCTTATGAGAAAAATAAAATTTCGCTGTGGGTTACATCTAGAAATATTTATTAGGAGCCTTTCAATCCGATATTTTGGAAAATTTGATAGGATTCATGAAAATATCTCGCCTTAAAATATCAAAATTACCGATTGCTATCGAAAATCCTTTTTTATCAAAGCTAGCCAACTAGCACAAATAGTCACTGAAACGGACCTGCGACCATGTTTATGACTTTAAAGTGTTGAACCACTAGTCACGGACACGTAATAGTAACATATTTATTACCTGCTTGCAACCAAAATGGGCAGTAATTTGTTGGTAACCTCAACGTTCCAACGACGTTCTCACAAGATTACTGGCAACGTTCCATTAACGTTATACTTACGTAACAATGATGAGGCAACGTGGTAGCGCACGACTTTCAGGCAACTTTACCAACCTCTCTTTTTAACTCGTTGCTTGCTTTATCTTGCAACTTATATTTTTGTATACCTAGTAGTGGTACGCGCACAAGGTATATTAACTTTAGTCGCGTAACGGTGGTATGTAAAGGCATAAACGGATCGAGATAGATATTGACTTATATATATCAAAATGTTCAGGAGGAAAAGAGAAATTGATTAAGCCATGTCCGTCCGTCTGTCCGCCTGTGAACACGATAACTTGAGTAAATTTTGAGATATCTTAATGAAATTTGGTATGCAGGTTGCTTGGCACTCATCTCCGAGCGCTATTTAAAATGGGCGAAATCGAATGATAGCCCACGCCAACTTTTTATATATAGAATATTTTTGAAAATACAAGAAAAGTGATTATTCAGTATATAGTACACTTATAAGGGTAAAATTTGGTGACTACATTGAGATTGAGGCATAAAACAAAATTTTTAAGAAATTTTTGATTAATTCAAATATCTATATCTGTCTGTATGCATGCGTATAGCTCAAAAACTGCTTAATAGAATTTAGTGGACCTTTCACCGTTGCCTACTAGAGGTCTAACTTGAAATTTAAGACCTCCCATATTGTGATGACATGATCAATTTCGGAGATATTGAACAATATGAGGAACATGGTGACCCAAAATGTGTTAGTACAACATATGTATCAAACAAAAGGTGTTGTAAGTTATAATTTCAGGAATCTTGTACCTTTCGCTTTCCGGCGAAATTAATATTCCTAAATATAGCCATCAGGGGCTGAACTGTGTTTCAAAGCTAAATTATAAAACTCATCCAGCAGTTACCTTAAGGGTGATTGCGAAACTCCGGATTTCTATTTAAAAGATCGTCTCCAGCTATTTTCTCCTCAACTTCGTTATGATACTAGGGTGGGATATGTCTGCAAAGTCCTATATCTCAATCGTCCTGATATCTTGTTCGTCGATTCAACACTTTGCGGGCTTTCTTAAAGATTTTTCCAACTTTGATAATACAAACTAAGTTCGACATTAACTTTTCGAAAACCTTTTTAAGATATCGAAACGAAATTTAGCACACATATTTTTATTAATAATCCGGAAAAAAATGGGGGAAATCGGTTAAGAACCACGCCCACTTTCATACTAAAGATTTCGAAAAGGATCATAGATATATTTAATAGGCAATAACTTTGCGTACAAAAGCTTTATATAATTTCTATTTCACTTTCAAAGTGTCCGTGAACGAAGAAAGTCGAAAAATATAAATTAATGAAAAGGGGCGTGGCCCCGCCCCTTTTATAGTGAATTATTCCACAAAGCTTTTTATGCCATAACTCCTGCAAAAATTGATTTATCGAAACGATATTTGGCAAAAATGTTGAATATATAAATGCAAATGTTTGTTGTAAAAATGGAAAAAATCGGTCAACGGGCACGCCCAGTTTTTTAACATAGTCCCGAAAAAATTTGTTTGTAAAATGTAAAATGCGATATTTTTATAATCATGCAAGCTATATCAATAAGAGCTTGCACACATACGTAATAACCTTTTGAAGCAAAACTCAACCGCAAAAAAATTTTGTGAATTTTGGAGAAGTAGGCGTGGCGCCGCCCACTTTTCAACATACAAATTCTGATATTTTCAAAGGCAATTGCTTGTAGTTCAAACTAGATATTTCAATCAAAATTGGTCATCTGGTTCTTAATAGTATCGGATAACGCACAAGTAAATATTCGGGCAAGTTGTTAATATCTTTTTTGATTTTAATACCTTTAATGAACATGAAATAAGTAAATTGAAATAATAAGGACGATGAGCTGAGTCGATTTAGCAATGTCGGTCTCTCCATCCGTCTGTCTGTCTGTCCGCAAATTTTTCAAACATAAAATGTGAATTTATTGGTATTTTGAAAAAATGTGGTTAGCAATTGTTGGTGGGGAAGCTATTTATATACAAATAAATTAATGGGGGCCGATGAGTGTAGCGGTAGAGTTGCCGGGCTACCACACCGAATGTCCAAGATTCAGTTTTCCAAAACGGGGTTGCCTCGGCAGTGGTTTGGCAAACTATCTGACTGTCTTTCTGCTATGGAAGGCATCTCAGCAAAAATGCATCTCCTTTGTAGATGCCGTTCGAAGTCGGCAAACATCTGTAGGTCCCGCGATTTAGTAGGAAAAAAATTCAAAGCGGCACACCACAAATTGGAAATCTCTCAGGAGGTTGATGATGATACCTGTTGTATATCGCGCCATACATTTATATTTTTAAAAATTAATTCATCCCTCAAAACTCATAACAGAAGTGTTTTTATTAAAAACAAACAGCTGCCTTTATAAGACGAACTGAAAGGTATTAAAATAGACTTGCGCAATTTGGTATGCCATAGTAGATCACTATTAGGTATTTCATGTTCGGTTCCACCCGAACTTAGACTTCCTTACTTGTTTTATTATATATTTGTTTCGTTATGCATTTATATTTAGATCCTTGTCCATTCTAATTTATATCCTAAAAGTGGAACTATGTTTGGTTATCACTTGATTTCGATTAATTTACTAACAATTCCTCAATGGAATGCTGAATGATGAGGATTATAAACGTAATTTGTTACTTTATAGCTTTGAAATATTTTAAGTTGCCTAACTAGTAACCGCGACTTTCTCAATTCCATTAATTCTACTTAAATCTTGAAAATTTCAAAGTAACTCGGTTTGCTCGAAACTACCTCGCAGCGACTTGCGAATTTATCTATTTACTATTACTTTGTTGCTAGTTTTATAGCCATTCTTAAGATATTAGTAATCAAATTGATTGAGTGATGACGAAAAGTCCACTTATGATATCAATATCTTATATCGGAGATGTATGCTTTAGAGTTTTGGTCGCATAAGAGAAATATGCGTAGAAAATTATATGAATTTATCTTACAAAAAGGGATACTAGTTTCAACCAAACTAGCGAAATGCACTTATCGACATTCAGACAGACGGACAGAATAACATCGACTTTACTTACAATTTTCCTATAGCAGCCCATGTTATATTCATGAGAGGTATAAAATAACATACATACAAAATATAGCCGTATGTCAAATACACATACTATTCAAACTAACTTCGCAGCCCTTTTCCCCAACCTTTTTCTTGTTCTTTTACCTACCCGCTCGGCATAAACTCAGAAAAAGTATCGATGATAAGTTCTGCGCATAAACTTCATAAAATAAATTGATTAAAAAAATTTTTTTTTAAATACATGTTAAATAATAATAAAAAGGAAATTTTATAAAGTTCGCGCTTTTAAATTTGTTAAAAAATAAACTTTGAATGAGTGGGAATTGAGTTCTCCACAATAAATAGATATAAATCAGAAATATTAAATAAGTGGGGACTAACAAAAGTTCGTACTTATAAACAAATTAAAAAAAATCTTTTTTGAAGAGGTGGGGATTAAGAAAAGTTCATCACAACAAATAGATTTAAACCAGAAATATGAAATAAGTGGGGACAAAAAATGTTCGTTCTTATAAATTGATAAAAAAATAACTTTTGAATAAGTGGGGATTAACAAAAGTTCATCACAATAAGTTGATTTAAATAAGAAATCTTAAATATGTGGGAACTAACAAAAGGTTAACGAAATAAATATATGAAAACAAGAAATGTTAAATATGTGGGGACTACCAAAAGTTCGTTTCTATAAATTGATTAAAAAATAAAATTTGAGTAAGTGGGGATTAACAAAATTTTATCACAATAAATTGATTTAATAAAGAAATCTTAAATAAGTGAGGACTAAGAAAAGTTGATCGAAATAAAAAGATTAAAAAAAGAAATGTTAAATATGTGGGGCCTAACAAAAGTTTGTAATAAAAATTGGTTCAAAAAAGAAATGCTAAATATATATATCAAATATGTGGAATAGCTAGCTCATCCCAAGAGTACTCGATGGAGCACGGAAGAGTAGTGTTTGAGCACAGTAGCCCTAGAGGAACTTTCATGCTCGGGATGAACTTCAAGGTTCTATTCCAAGAGACGCATGAACAGAATCTTGAATTTTGTTCCAATGCTAAATAATAACTCGTTGCTTTTACATAATGACCCCCAAGATATATTAAAAATTATATACTGTTTCCCCACACAAGTGAAGAACATACTTTAGTCCTTCCATGCACGTATTCAAATAAGTTACGATGTACATACACCTCGCTCATCTAAATATAAACAACGACTAACTCGAAGGCACACGTTGCTCATAACAAGCGAGAACTGACTGGCTCTATATGTGCTGCAGCATCCCTAATTCTTTCAGGACCTTTTCTTAGTAAGTGATATATTCACTTGAATCCAGAAACGTTGTAACACGAATAATTTTAAAAGTGGACAATTTTGACTTAGCTCCATTTAGATGTAAGTCTGCTATACAATCAATTGGCTTCCAACAGCATTGACGCTGAAAGGTATGTTATACTCGCGGTGAGAGGTTTAATAAAGCAGAAATGTGAAAATATTCTTGACGATTGCTGCTTACTTTTTTCATACGCCGAAAACGATGAGCGCAAAGAAATAAGCGGTTTTTTAGTTTTTTACTTTTTTATACTGCAGAATCCATCTCAACTTATTACACTCTCCTTCCATGTGATGACAATTTCAGCAAATGACAAAACATCTTTCATAACAGGGCATAGCATAGCGCAGCATGAGTATACCTTTTATTTTATGATTTTTATATCATAAACTTAGTGCTTTTCATTTCAGTGAGGTATCACTTTCCTCCCGTTTGTGAGAGAAGGAAGCGCTTTAAAAAAGATGGCAACACACATACATACATATGTACTGTGTACTGTCTACGGTTGGTAAAAACTTTTTGCAATATTGTAAAGTCGGCCACTCAGTTTTTCCCATTTCCTGGCGAATGGTAAATGCTAAATAACGATTGACAGTTGGCAGGAACGCACCTGCGCGCCCACAGCCTTGTTTTCAAAGCGTATCAAAGAAGAAAATTTAGTGTTTGCCTTTCCTTACCTTCTATGTTAATGAAAATAAATGTTGATTAGATTTTTCAATTTCTTAATAAAACTAGCATGTTTTTATTGATAAACAGAGTCTCAAGAATATTTGTATTTTAATAAAATAAAATTTGTTTAGCGATTTAGGGGTGCATAACTTTATACTACGATGCAAAAAAATGTGTGACTAATCTGTAAAGGTAGTGATCCATGATTGATGATATTAATTTGTAATACTCGTAGGAGTTAAAAATCATGTCGGACTGTACTCGTTTGGGTAGAAAAAGGATAAGTCCTATCGTAGCCGTTAAGGTAAAATGGATACAATTGGTCTCTTCATAGGACGTGCGCAAACAAATGTGAACAGTTCAGCCCTAATAAAGAGATCAGAACTGGCATTAGTTGCATGTTGCTTTCTGACTCATCCCGTACTGCTTCTAGACTAATCGCATTCGGTCCCTAGATATCGTAAAAATATGTGGATAGGGGCGCCAAATGGAAGCTTCCGATAAGAGCTTGATTACAGAGTATCTTACCTGAAAGACATATAGTCCCAAATGTGGACCAAAGGTGGACTGAATGAATTGTCTATCAACCAAAAGGTATTGACGTGCGTGATAATAATAAAGGCTAAATTTTACTACAATATTTCTCTTTCTATTGAAAATATTTATATATGTGAGGCCGGTCAGCCTGGAAGTATGTTTTTACAATATAAAAAAATATTTTTACATCCAACATTGTGGAAAAGGAATAGGAAGAGGAATTGGAGTAGGAATAGGAAGGGAGTTTTAACATTAATATTAGGAAGGAGAGGATGTTTCGGTACAAGAAAATTAAGGTTTATATTCAGAGGTAGAATGGAAATACAAGGTGGCGCAAAAGTAAGCTTCCGATGTTCAGCATATCGGTTGTGGCACGTGCAGTGTGTGCTGTTGCACCGTCTTGTTGGAACCTCATGTTTTCCAATCCCAATTCATCAAGTTGCGACAAAAAGAACTCGTTGATCATTGCTCTGTAGCGCTCACCATTCACAGTAACCGTTTGGCCCCGACCGATTATTGGTCAAATAAATAGTCAGCAATATTCCGCGTTCTGGAGCAGTGTAGCGTAACATTGTTTATTAACGTATATTTCGCATGTGTTTACTACACAAATGTCAAAACAGAACTGACTTTAGGGGCCAATCGCAAAATTTATAGCATTTTCTGATAGGAGGATTACTTTTGCGCCACCCTGTATGAATGAACATGTAAAGAAGGCGCTGTTTTCGGCTGTGACGAAGGCTTTATACGCATCACGGTTTTAAATGACACATCGGACCAAAGTTATAATACTATTTCATGTGCATGAAAGGTATAAAAATGAAATTATGGTCTCGTTCTGGGGATTATGTGCAGAAGAACTGTATGTAACTAGATCGCGAAGTCAGCGTTGACAACGAGATTATCATCCTCCCTTTGCAAATTATACTACTTGGGATTGTGTCATATCATTCCTCCTTTACTGCTTAGCTTGATAGAGCTCGAAATCTTGGCTTTTTTTCATACACTCCCGGCATTATCGTGATTGGAAATATGTTACTAAAATGAATTTATCTTTCTTTTTTTGACTTGCAATAATATTAAATATTTTAATTTGCCCTTAAATCAACTTGAACTAGCATGAAACTGTAGATCTACCGTACCCGCTTTTAAAAACTTTCCAAATATTAAATATTTCACTTTTAAAGAATTGCTAATTTGCCAAACCCTGTACCAATCCCGAGATGGGAAAACAAGATGTCGAAAATCCCTCAGATACAGGCAAGCGGGCGGAAATAAAAACACCTTGAGTTCTTTTGCTCGAACTCAAGCTACATGTTTATGTTCATTTCTACTTAATACGCGTTATATCACGGACATACATCGGCCTGTTGCGATTTAACTATATGGAAAAACAAATATTTTGAGGCAGATATTACTGCCACCACTGTGTTCAGCAGAAATCAAATATAGATACTAAAATTTAAGTTCAACATATAGAACTACGTCGGCGAATATTTTATTCAATTCTTTTTAGCGGTTTTCGAGTGATGCGCGAACAAACGTGCAGACATACATACAACAATTTGAAAAACCGTGTATGCATTTTTCTTCAATATTTATAATGTACGGAAAAGGGGCTTTTGAACCTGTATTAATCGCAAAGAAAAGAAATTCGTCACAGTTCGGAATACTTTCGCGAGGTATTCGTTCTCCACAATCTTTCCACACTCCCTCTCTAAAGTTTTTCTGTGATATTTCGCTTGAATAGTTATAAGCTTTAAAATTTTGTTGTAGCACGCCACAAGTTCGGAAAGCAGCTCGCTCTCCCATCATGCGGTAAAGATTTTACTTTCTCAAACGCATTCAAACTCCCTTTGATCACATTTTTATTTTTATTTTATTTTTTTCTACCTTTTATTAGCTTTGTATTGTATTTTATGTTAACGATTCTCCAATAAATCTCAATACAGTGAATTTTGCAATAATTTACCTGTGAAATGCAATAACAAAAAGAACTTTACAATGAACCACAAATACCGAAAGATTGTCATTTAAGGACAGCTCAAGACTGAAGACTCAAAAAGTATGATATTATTTGACCAGAACGGAGGAGGAGGCGAAATCGAGTGCCTACGCATTGGCAGAATATTAAAAATATTGCAAAAATATACACTTGAGACAGAATACAAACAAGTATGCATAAAGAAATTACAACAAAAATTGTTCGATACAACCAAAGTCAAGAAAATTTTTAAAAACGAAACTTTCAACAAGGCAAGCAGAATTAGTGGTGGGGAGCTTTCGTGTTGAATTGCTTGCTGCAAAAACTTGTGGTATTTGAATGCAAAATTTATGAATGCAAAATTGAAATCGAGTTTTCTAAACAAATACAAATGTGTATGAATTTAATTTTAAATATCAGACATACCAAGTAAGCATGGTAAATTGTTTCAAATGAATTTCAATTATCGAACAGTTTTATATTAATAAATTCTAATCTAAATAAAATTTAAATTAAAAAAAATAATAAACTTTGTAGCATATATGTATGTACATACGTATGTCTTTTCTTTGATTTGGTGGAGCGGTTTGCTGTTTTAGTAGCAATATCGAATTGCAAATTGCTTCCGCATGAAATCATAGACGACATCAGGCAACAATGCCACCAGCCATAGCAACGTTATTAACCACATTTCCATGCATTTAAGTGCTTGTAAATTTACCAGTGGCATATCTAGGATTTTGGCAGGCGGGAGGCGTGCAAGTTACAGATTTTCTTTAAAAAAATATCAGCTAATACGTGGCTGTAATAAAATTTTCAAAATGCAGATTAGACTGGGCCAAACATTTTTTTTTAAATTACATTGACACTACTTTTTATAATGTCGCCAAAAAAAATACTGTAACAGTTTGAGACCTTAGTTCTTAGAGGTCTATTATTGACAGTTAAAATTTTTTAGGACTCATTTGGTTTTATAGCGTTTTCGTTTCCAGAAAAAAAAGTTAGACTTAGAGCTTATCGATTTTCAATATTCTACATTAATACTTCCAGAGATAAGCGGTTTGGAAAATCAGGTTTGTATGGAAGGTGCCACGCCCACTCCTCTCTTCCTCCCCTTTATTCTTGAGATGTTAGAGAGCTCCTTATCAATTTTCAATATTCTACATTAATACTTCCAGATATATGCGTTCGGAAAATCTGGTTTGTATGGGAGGTGCCCCGTCCACATCATCCAGTGGTCCAGATTGTGAATCTAAACCATCCTTGAACCCAATTGAGCATACAAAAAAAATTTCATCAGTATCGGCCCCGGCGTTTAGAAAGAGTTTAGTGTGAACTGACTAACGCACAGAAGATGTTTATTTCAAAAATTGAGCGGCTATTTTGCGTTCATTTGGCCATCGACTCAGCTCGGTTCCCTGGTCCTTATTGAAAGATTTCCTTTTGTTACTTTACTTCCAAAACATAAGACTAAAACGAATATACTATTTCATTTTCATGAACGGCATATAAGGGGACATTCCCCAACCCCCCTTCTTGCTTTGCTCCGCCACTGGCCTTTGTCTGCGTGTAAATAAATTTGCGGTTCTCAGCTGTGACACCAGAATGACTGAGCAAACATGCAACACCTTATTTAACAATTTATAGAACAAATGCATCTACTGTTACCCCTCACAATAAAATAAAAAGATGTGCAAAAACATATGTTCATATTAGACTGTTTCAGAAAAAAAAAATTTTTCTTCGAAACAAACTAAAAAAAGATTTGGTGTCACTATTATTAATACTTAGCACGACTTCAACACACTTTTCGATTTTCTAAAAAGGTTATATAACAACATTATGTAAAAATCAGTTTCACATATTGGTCCGAAAGCGGTCGACTTATCGAAATAAGAGATATCTTATAGTTTAATGTAAGTTGCATTAAATTCAATTGTATTATATGTAGAGATTTATTTTTGAATTGGTTTTTAGAAACCTTTGCTGTGCTCTTTAAATTATTCTTATTAATTTTTTTTTCACCTCGAAATCAGTAAAAAATTGCTGATGGTCACCTAAAAACTGTTTCCGTTTGAAATAACGTTCGTACAAAAATTTTTAACGCTGAAATTGTAGCATATTGCTCTTTACTGTTTCAAATCTCTATATATATAAACGTCCATTCCCCAGGAAATTCCAACATTTTAAATATTATTATTTATACATACAAATACATACCAGTCTAATGTGCAAATATATATGAATGAATCCCTGTGCTTATAAAAAGTGACCATGCAGTCTACAATAGAGCTATCAGATAGTTGCAGACTCTTGACAAGCTGCGAGAAATAAAAAAATGCACAGACCCTGTTGGATAATTATTAAAGAGCAAAATCAACGATTTCTCTTACGCATAAATGAGGAGGTGAGATTCATATTAAAATTTTGTTTCGAAGTCGTTTGAGTACTGACACCAAAAAACGGCCCGGAGATAAAATTGATGATGTGCGGAATCTCCTTGTGCAATTTTTTTTTATTTTTCTGTCAATTTGTAAGAAAGTACTTGCGTATTGAACTGCTGATTTTTATATACAAAACTGATAGAAAATATTAAGAAAGTGGGAAGCACCACGTCCCACACAAGGGTCAAGTAAAAATTGAAAAGGAAGTTATAAAGAGAGATGTAAACTATGAAAAGAATTGAAAAATTGGTAGAGAGAAAGTGCGAGCGTGTGAAAACTAATTAGTGAATTTATATATTAGGTCTATTTCATTCTATTACTAGGTTCATACGCATGCATACGTCTTTTTCAATTTGTACGCCTTCACTCAAAACGCATGTATAAACAGAATTTCAATTTGCATTGAAAGTGTTTTGACTTAAACTAATTTTCAGATAGGTCGCTAATATCTCCAAACGCACTGAAAGAGTGTATAAACACCTCTCATATGCCAAGCAAATTGAGAAACAGCTGACTGAGAGCACACGGTTCCTTTTTTTGTTTTGGTTTTATTTATATTTTATACACATTTTATGTATTTGAATATAATAATTTTGTTTTTATAATTTTGCAAAATAATTCAATTGTTTTCTATACACACTTTTCACGAAATTCACAGCTGTTCCGAATTGTCAGTTCAAGACGGTTTCTTTGCTATCGGTTTAGGTCTATTCGCATAAACACTTGATAAAAATGTGTGTTCACTAAATGCACTTTTTTTCAGTACCGTTTATTTATAGGTATAAACAAGGTATATATTTTATGTCAAACGATTTCCTACATAGGGTTTGGCGCGCGTCCCCATACAACATATCTATACACAATTTATTCATATTGTCGACTTCGCGTTTGACTTTTATGGTCCCCTAGCCAAATGGCAAGAGTTTTATGCATACAAAAAATATGTATGCACGTTTAAACGTGTACTTTGTATGCAAGTTTGTCTGACAAATGCCGACATTCAGTTATGTATGTAAATATTGAGATATTTGTTACCAGTTGACACCTTTGGACAAGTGTAACCAAACACTTTGAGTGCAGATAAATTTACAATTTAAATGTTTTCAATTGGCGTTGCCCATTGCTGCAGTAATTTCAGTTTAAATTTGGGGTGAGGTGATGGTTAAGGTGGGTGGTAGGACTAATAAAATAGGTTGGAGAAAAATTCTAAATCAATTTTTCCTTTATTTACCACTTTTTTACTATATAAAAAATTAAATTAAAATTTACTTTAAACATTTTTTCTGAATATTTTGAAGTGGCCCACTCGATGTTCTAATAAATAATTAATAGAATGAAAAAAAAAAAAATTTAAAGGGCTTTCTAGAATTTGTAGGGTGTCCCGTCAGAATTTGGAAAAAAACTCCGTATTATTTTTGGGAGGTCCACCTATCTAAGATTTTCTTATTTTTATAAAAAGCAAATTCTACCTTGAAATTTTAAATTTAATAAAAAAATATTAATTAAATTTATTTTTACTTGAATGTGTGTATTAAAACAAGGGTGACATGTTATCTGTCAAGTTTTCTGACAAGCACATCAATATGGATTTTTTTGAGGCACCTCAATATGGCGGCGCTTTCTGTGCAAATCGAACTCCTATCCTTTAAAGAATGATAGACAGAGATGCAGGATGGGACCAATATAGAATATTAAAAACAGGTGACCAAGTCTATTTAGGAATTTGACGTCTATGGCTTCGATATCACACTAGACATGGTACACAATAGGTCTGTTTGATGAACGTACTAGAGTACTCTAGTGCAGGGAAACGTGCTCGATAAACCCTTTTTTTGCTCTAAGCTGTTCCGAACTGTGTTTTTGAGTAATCACTAACTTACCCTAAAATGCACTACCTTCTTAGCTGGTGTAACTAAGTGCAGCATATGAAAATAGCTGCTTTTGATCGTTTAGGCGGGAAAACAAACAAAGAAATACGAAATCAGTTTCTTCAAACACATATTTTCAGTCCATCTTACACCAGTTTTTTGAATGCTTTATTTTGGATGGACGGAAATGTTTAAATAATTTAGATTAGTTATAAATACATCCCGCTCAATTGCAAATTTGGAGAATTTAATTGTTAACTGTGGATTTGCACTTTTATAAAGCTGACAATAGAAAACGGTTGTTTACCAAAATCAGCTGGCTCGAACTAAACAGCACTGTTTTCGTTTGTTGATGAGGTTGCACTAAACCGCTCGGACAACTGTCAAATGATGTTTTGTTAGTGCACAGAACAGACCTAATGTTGCGAAGGTTAAGCATTCGGGTGAACCAAGAATTTTTTTTCTTGCGCCGATTTTTGATATGTCATATTTAGAAAAGATTTTCGCAGCACAAACTTTCCTTTAGGGAAATCAATAAATACTGACCTTATGTTTAACAATCCAAAATAGTAAGTAGTACGCTAATAACTCGATTTTGATAAGCCTAAAACCTACAATCGATTTTCCGAGAGGGTGGAAAGATGGTGCATATTAAAACGATTTTTGTTCATATCTTGTCTCATAAGGCTGGGAGTCAAGCCAGTTTCGGCTTTGTGCCATCTTCAGTGTCATTCTTAGTTCTAAACTATCTATATCGATTTTCTTGCATTTATAGATTGTGGGTTCTGGTGTTTATCCAACATTCGGCAAATGACGGAGATATTACAAAGTGCTAAAAGACTTCTGCTTAAAATTGTGAATTCTTCCAGCCTGCAAGCACGTAATTAAGTCTCAAAGGGCACAAGAAAAGCTAATAAGGCATGAGTCACTGAATCATTCGAAAGTAAGTCAAATGGAAATTCTCATCCTCTCAATCACTCATCCACCTCAGTTGTTTCATAACGAGTACTGATTGTGCATAAGTTACAACTGAAACCTTGAAATCCCACGTGAATTAGCGCAAAGCTTCAACTTTGCATTTGTTCAATGAGTCAAGAAAAAGATGTGATAATGTACTCATTTCCATTTTTGAAGCACATTCAGGGTGATTGATTTGCTTATCAACAGATTTTTGAACTGAAATGAGTTGTTCTTTTCAGGTCATGTATTTGGCATGTGTTCGATTCTTGAAGTTAACAAAAAAAAAAAAAATTCTAACTAGTTTTCAAAAGTCTTGATTAAGGAGCATGGAAGGTGATATCAATATTGAAAATGCTTCAGAATTTTTATTCAGGTGGCGATGCAAAGTTTTTACTGAGAGTGGAATTTGAAGTTTATTTTGGAGTAGTTCTTAATTTTTTTGGGATACAACGGAAATAAAAAATTCTAGCAGAGTGTTGTAGTTGAATTTAGGAAACAGCTAATTGTATCAGAATTACGCAGACTTCGGATATGTTTGAGATGATTTTCGGGACTTTTTGGAGATCATTTTGGGAAGTTTTTGGGATCATATCGGGACTTATTCTGCGTCTTGTTTTCGGATCAATTGGCCATTGTTATCGTCATAGCTTCGTAATCATTTGTAGTTATTTTTGTGGCATTTTCGGAACCATTTCAGGATTGTTTACGTGACCATTTTAGGGGAAATTTTTAGCATATTTCTTTCTAACATGTCGTTTTTTTGTTTTAACTGCAAAACAGTGTAGTCAGCCTTTTTTGACCTTTCGGGTTTTGGAGTTTATTCCCCTCTTCCTACTAGACATGTCTACCTACATAACCCGCTGGGCTAGCCAATATCTATTATTTATAGGATGTTTGTTTTGAAGTGTGAATAGTTCAAGGTAAAGGTTTCAATGTTTCTCAACTTTTCACTGAGTAGTTAGTTTAATCAAGTCATTAGCCTGTATGGCAGCTCATTAACCAAAGCTCCGAAGTAGTTCACTGGCTACTAAACCGTTAGCATTCTTCAGTTATAATATCTACGCTCTCGTAGAAATATTTTGCATTTAAGTTGTCATCTTTCAGTTCCTTTCTACTTGGACCTAAATAATCAATAAATAAAGCTTCATGTGATAAGAATGGCAACGACGTTTCCTGTTTCAACAGGGCTCCAACCGTTTACACAAATTATTTTCCTCCATAAATAAGCAATAAAAGTTCGATATTTCTTGACCGACTCTAATCAAGTAAGAATTTTTGGTATTCTGTAAGAAACAAGACAGGACTCCCACTGGATCAGAGTGCTTAGGATATTATCGTGGTAACGTATGACTGCCCTAAGAATCGACTGAAATCCACCGCGTCCGCTAACTCTGAAAGACTCAATGTATACAGAAGGAACGGAACTATTCCTATTTTCACTCAGCATGCATCTTTCACTTGTCTCTTCATATCTTCACATAATCATATGATAGCCTTATAGTTCGTATCGACGACAGTCATAAGACAAACACGACCGTGATTTAACCAAATTCCGCTCTCTCCGCAAAGTCTCAAGTTCCATATTGATACCATTTCGCCATTCACCACGCAACTGTAATGGGAAAGGTTTTCCAATATGTTGGGATACAGTGCGTGTCCTCCTATGCGGCAGTGCCCCACAAGAATTCCGATCACCAGAGATACATATGTAAGCCTTATTGATTAGCTCTGTACATTTCCGGCAATCCACGGAACTTTGCAAAAGGTAACCACAGCCTCGGTAGACAATTTTTTATCTGCTCAAAAGCAGACTAAAGCGAATTCGCTGCGACTCACCACGTGCGGTTCACAAGTCCGCAGTCGGCTAGTAGCAGTGCACAGCATGCCAGCAACTGCATTCTTGATTCCTGCGACTTTCGTTTGGAAGCCATTACAACGATCAGGCAGCTTTAACCAAGCTCCCGACAGAAAACTCCCCTCCAACGTCATTCAATTCACAGGTCCACTGAAGAAAATCATTCCCTCGCCCCGTTTAACCCTCAAGGGGACAGGCTATCTAATCCAGCAAGACCGGTGGTCAAAGCACACAGTCCGACCGGCCTGGGATAAACCGAACCTGTAAAGAATTTTGAATTACCACAATATCCGGCGGGTGTATATTCAGCATAACTTTCAAAGCCAAGGCGAGTGTTGTCTTTAGAGGCTGAGGGTTGTTTCATGGTTCTTGCCGAAGTGAAAAGTGCTATAACTTGCTGCCACCTTTAATATTTTTACGTAATCTCTATGACTTTAACAAACTCGGAAGAAACCCAAACAACTTACTGAAGCATTCTCATTAAATCCAACAAATATTAATTACGATTTACCTTTCATTACTATCACATTTTATCCCGACTAAGGTATTTACATTAATAACTTCCGCATTACCACAACAAACTTAATTCAAGCGTAGTAAAAATTAAGAAAAAAAATGAACAAAAAAGGAGACAAAAATTCCAGCATAAATACAGCCAAATACGTAACAGGAGCGAGCATTTTCATAACCAACGAGAAATGATAACAAAAGCAACAGATGCGTCCTGCCGTTTTAGGAATGCAGTGCAGTTCCTGGAGCCTGACGGCGCAGGTGCCAGAGAAATACAATACAAACATTCTTCAGCAAACAAACAAACAAACCTATCTGCATAAATATGCGACTCACTCGAAGCCTGAAGCTGATGCCGGTGTATTAGCATGCAAAGCTTAAAACAAGAGAAACGAAAATTCAATGAAAAACATTTTAACGTAATCCTGGAAAATCCAAACGAAAAAATATTCACATTTACAACTAAAGAAATAAAAAGTAAGACAACAATAGAAATGTAAAATTTTACAGCAAAAAATGAAAAAAAAAAAAATATAAAAATTTAAACGCCATTGGCATAACATTGCTTTAGGGACCAGCTAAAATTGCTGTTTGTACAGGGTTTGCAGCTGCAGGAGCGTATTTAAAGCAACACTCACATGGCAGCCAACGAGGCCAACCAAATAAACGAGAAGCTATTTTATGCGTTTGAAGTCCGCATTCGTATAAAGCAGTTCACAGCAATCTAAAGCAGTGATCGGCAAAAAAGTGGGGCTGAAAGTAGCGAAAATAGACGCGCAGAATTAGACGCGAAGTGAGAATTCTTAAGAGAATTAGAGCGTTGACGGACTTCTTTGCTTCATTTTATTTCAACCAATCAATACCTATATTGCTGACGTTTAATAGTTTTTGAATTATAATATTGATTATTACCAACAATTTAATTGTTGTTTTTGCGGCCGGTACAGTGCTCCGCGGATAAGCGAGATCAGCACGAAGCATAATAATTTTCTCTTTACATTATATATACTCGTACATATTTATTTTTCATTTATATAATTTTGTATATGAAAGGAAAATAAAAATTTAGAGACAAGTGCTTTAGCTTTTCTTATAGATCCATTTCTGAAACTGTCGGAGCATCTTCGCCAAAGAAATGTTGGCCTACTTTGTTAACCATTGGGCTATCAGAACGATCATCTATTTATTAACATATAAAAACCATAACACCTTAAGCAAAACACTCGGTTAAAGGCTAAATTTAAAGTATACAGTTGTGTTCAATATAAATGAAATTAAATTGGATATTGTTCTACGAAATAAAAAGAAGCTGTATTTTTAAAAATTTGCATTTAAAATATAGCAAATTCCATAACAGAAACCACATAAAACGAAATTGCAAAGCTTATACAAAGTTCAGGAAAGTTAATTAAAGTTTTAAAAATTTACATCAAAATTTAAATATTTTTGGGCAGACTTTTTAGAATATTCTTGAATACACAGTTTTATAGCTAATTCAATTTTAGCAAGTTAGAGGTACCTCAAAATTTCCCCTGAATTTGTACAATTTTTTGTGTCAAGGATGTTGGGTATTTTTTCCATACAAAATTAATTTTTCTTCATGTATTTAAGAAATCACTCAACACCCTTGCCGAAAAAAATTCTGAAAATTTAGGGACATTTTGGAGCGAGCTCCAACTTGCATAATGTTGGACTAAAATTAATTGGTCTACAAAAGTGCGGACTCAAAAATTTTCTACAAATTCTACCAAAAAAATTCTAAGATTTTGATGGCCATTTTTTAGAGTTTAATTAACTTTCCTGAACTTTGTTTAAACTTTGAAATTTCTTTTTATGTTGTTTCTGTTACGGAATACGCTTTATTTTAAATGCAAATTATTAAAATCACAGTTTCTTCTTATTTCGTCGAACGATATTCATTTTAATTTCAGTACTATTTTATTGAGCACAGCTGTTAGTGCCTGGAGCAGTCCAAAGTGAGATTTTGCGCATTATCAGAGGTAGTGTTTTTAGACCCCTAAACGATCCTATAAGGGGTCAATCTCTTCTTAAATAAATTTTCAAAGAAATTTTCCGTTATCGGAAACGCTCCATTGGGAGCCTTTTAAAAACCTCCCCAGGAGAATTAGCGCATCGTGAAAGGAGCGGTTCCGGAAAGAGCGATTGATTTTTTGTTGCTACTTGGCAGTACTTTCGTGCTCTTTCTTTGCACATTAGGGTTGCATACTTGTTACAAACCGATTGTAGCTCGTTTGCCAGGAAATAATATGCCGACCACTGATCTAAATCCAAGCCAACACTACCAATTCCGTATTTAAGGCGATACAAAAACGTAAACTGAGCTATTGGTGAAAGTTAACTAGCAAACGGTTAGAAATGCTATGTTGTGGCTGCTGGCGGCTCTGGCGTTAGGTGGTCACCGATAGACCACTTGGAGTCCCTTTTTCACCTGAAAACGAAAATTTAACAAAAGCAATCAACTGTGCGTTTACGCTAGTTGCAGAAAACAAAACAAGGCATATAGCTTCAGTGTACTTATATACACATATATAAGTTCAAAACAGTAGAGTAATGTGGCTATGAGCTTGTCACTGGATTCAAGAGCCTAAGTCAGTGATGCTCACACACACGCAATAGCATTTCGCTTATGTAATAAAAGGTGAGAACATTGGTCCTAAAAAGCTTACTGCCAGCTACGACTTCTATGGCTTGGATAAAAAATTGCAAACAATTTGTAGAGACGGTGTATTTAACCACATCAAATAAAGAAGCGCACCTACGCATTGGCAGCTTCATCACATATTTACATTTGAAACTGTGAGTAACTTCGTCTAATTGGGAACACCGACAGCACAACAACAAGTGCTACTAAGGCCAGAGCAGTCAAATGAGAAGTTCTCTCTAGACCAACGAAGATTAGTTTCTTTAAGTCAAAGAAAGGCGGGAGTGTCCTTATATATAGCTGCAACTTATGGGTACTGTTAATATAAGATGGGTTGGCCCCAAGAGTATTGGAGAGGAAAGTTCTCTGGTGGATTTATAGTCCTTTCCAAGATGCCAAAGCTGAGTTTGATTTCCATTAGCGTTAAGATGCCCTTCCCAATCATGCCGCAGCTGTACGTATTGCTAAAAGACATATTAGGCAGATCCTTTTCGTGATTTCAAAAGTTGTTTAACATAGGTCTTCTCTAGGTTGTCTCGCGAAGATCTGTTCGATGGTGAGCTTACCACATCTGACTCCACACTTAAAAGGTCAAAATTATCGAGGATTGGCCTAAGTTCTTCGCACAATACGCTAGATCATGTCATGCCTACTGTTTAGAAACTCGTCATCTCCGTGTTTGAACAGCTCGGCGGGAAGGAACCATCCTCACTTCATCATGGTCGATTGCTGAGACGGGTTTTCAATGTTCAGGGTTTAGGGTTCCGGGTGCTTTGCCTCTCTCGCAATTTTGCTATTGACCAAATGTGGCCTCCATACTCAGTATGATTTATACTTCGGTTGTCAGTTTTGCCAATATTGTCCCTGAAGGAATTTGACCCGGGTCTTACAGCCAATCATTATCCTCCGAGTCTTTTTGCAAATTTTTGGGCATTACTCCTGTCAACTTCCACCTCAAGCCCCTCACACTCCCGCTTTTCAGCATGCCGTTTTCTTTCATCGCCTGACGATATTGCTCATTTACACCTCAGTGGACAACGTCGATCTTTGCCGTGGTAGATATAAAGTTATGAGGCTCCTTTGAGCTGCGCCCACGCAGCAGGAAAAGAGCTACACTGGTCTAACCAGTTGTCATGATAGCGCTTAGAAACGTTAAAAAACAAATTTTTTTTGTGTATTGAATTTTCAATCCCGACAATTCACTTCGAGCGTACAGTTACAAAACGTTTTGGTTGAAGTCTTTGTTGGCAACGTTGTGGTGGTCCATTGGATTTAAGTGCCAACTCGCCGTTCAGCCGTGTTTGCGCTTATAAGCCTAAACAAATAAACAAGGGTATTTTTAAAAAAGAGAATACACTTTTGTAAGTATTTAAAGGGCTTATGTAAGAGCTTAAGAGCTTCAGACTCAAATCGCGCTGAAAATTTACAGGTTTAAAACTAAACAAAGAGGGTCATTGGACGTCTAACTAATTGGTGATCTATGTACGTGTGTGACTTGCCTTCAATATCAAACCTATTTTTTCATCATCTTCACTAAACCATCCGAACAAGAAAAAAAGGGAAGCCAATTCCTCCATAGCGCAGAGCGTTAATATTTTATAGACCATCATTAAATCGCCTTTCAGGATTGGGCAGATCAAAATGCCATGGTGTCTGTTCGTCGAGATAGGATTTAATTCGGAATTGCCTACTAAGAACAATTTCTCCATTAAAATTTGAAGGTGGTATTCCTGTTACCAAATCATCATAACTGTTGGATGTCTGAAATCTATAGCGGACTACATTTTCGACAAAACTGTATAAATAGTTGGTACCTAAGCCGTTTGGTTCCTCTGCTCGAACTAAATTTCACGGCGTCGACTAGTTAGAACTTCCAAGCAAACTTAATTTTCCATCTCATGATGCTGGCAAATTCAATACATTTTCAGTTCAAATAAATTTCAGGGATAGATATAGAATTTATCAAGTATTTTTCCGGTTTTTTACCAGCAACTGAGATAATGTTATCTTTCACTATTGAAAGATGAAGTAGATCGTATTAGAATCAATATGTAGAATTTTTATTAATAGTACCCAAAAAACGAGTGATATCTAAGTAAATTTTGGAAATATAAATCGGCTGGCGATTATTTGTAGTCCCTGGAATATCGAAATGTGAAATTCGGCAAATTGATTGCATTCAAAAAGATTTTATTATGTTCGGAATACAACAGGTTCAGTCGGTTTGTATAACTTTCATGAACAAGAAATGGTATTATAACTTTGGTCCGATGTTTGTAAATATGAGAAATGGAAGAGATAGACCCACCAATAAGCGTAGCGAAATGATCAGAGGGATGAGCTGAGTCGATTTAGACATGTCCGTCTGTCCGTCTGTCTGTTTGTACGCAAACTGGTCCCTCAGTTTTTGAGATATCTTGATGAAATTTGGTAGAGAGCCGCCATTTTGCATGAGATTAATCATTTGTGAGAATCAGCCAGATCCGAGCAATACAACGCATAGCTCCCATACAATCGTTAGTTTCGATAAATGGGTTTTGGGCTATAATTTCATAAGTTAACTACATATGACCTATCCTATTATCTTACTATCTGAAGAGGTACCGGAAAAGTTAAAGAGACGATATTGTAAGTTGCTGTAAGTGAGCTATGCTGAAGTTTGTTGCGAAAGCTCAAAGCTAAATATATAATTCTCGATTATCGCAGAAAAATTTCACTTATTCTTTGTTCAAAATTATTTGGTTGTTTTTGTTATTTGGACTAAAAAGTCTTTTTGAGTAAACGAATACCCACTTCGAAAAAAAATCTTTAGATATTGCTAAGGGCTTTTATACAAAAATCGCTTTCACAGCGGGGCACACAAAATTTCAAGAAATCCACTTTATTTCCTTCTACAGTTTTTTTTTCGTTGAAGTTTCAAAGGTTTCTACTATGTTCATATGATTGTTACCTAATATCTTAAATAAACTGCATTTACGCTCATACGTTTGGTTCGCCATCAACCTTTCCATTCATTAATTCGTTCTCCCACAGTTTCATAAATGAAATAATACACTTTGATCGCATAAATTACAGTCTTTTTGCCATTTTATGTTGATCTTGCACGCAACGTTTTCGTTTTCTCTTGCTGTTGCTTTTGTTTTCAAATAGGCGGAGAAGTCCAATGAACTCTTGGTCAACAGTCAACGAACGAGAGTTTTTGCAAAACTCATAATCAACCTTTGTTAGATTTTGCTCTTCCAAAAAACTTAGTACTCATATCACCTACGAATCCGTTTCCCCACCCCAAGTAAAGTAGAAAAAGGAATATTGATTTTAATACCCGCGTATAGCGGACTAGTCTCATGGCCAGACAAGGAATTAACTCAACTAAAAGTTGAGAAGGTGGAAAGACTGGCATGCCTGGGGTCGATTATAAGGCGATAGCGGTTACACATAATCTTCAGCTGCTGCCATTGAATGTGTTCATTACAAGTTTAGCCCAAGAACGATAGCTTAAACTTAGAGAATGCAACATATGGAAATCAGCCAACTGTGAAAACGGATGACGGTAACCATTAAACGGCTCAAAACTGAGCTAAGAGTCAACATTGACTATATCAAGGCGAACGCTGGCTTTAGTCGAGTCAAAGTACCGGAGTTACATTCTCAGTAAAATCGAAAGCACTGAGGAGATCGGTAATGAGAATGGTCCTGAAAATGATATATAACACTGACCGTACAAAAATTGATAAACCCGAAGAATACACGAACAAACTTTGCTATGGTCCCTTCCAGGTTGCTGTTGGTAACACTGTGTCTAACGGTCACGATCAGTCCTAAAATCATCATCGAGCTCTTCTAGAGGAAACCCAAGAAAACGAGCGGTTTCAACAGTGTCTGAGCTTTATGGACGGCGAGTAGTTTTTTTGAGTTATTTTTTCTTTTATTTTATTATTTATATTATATTATTAGTTTAGAGAGGAAAAACCCCCTTTGCACATATTGCATAGGGGCGATGTTTTGGGAATAGTAAGTTTTGAATTATGAGTATTTTTTATTTGAGTTCTCTCTTTATGGCGCGATATACAACAGGTATATCATCATAAACCTCCTAAGAGATTTTTGCGCCAAGCTTCTCTTCCAATTTGTGGTGTGCCGATTTGAATTTTCCCTACAAATTGGTGGGACCTACAGTTTTTTGCCGACTCCGAACGGCATCTACAAAGGAGACGAATTTTTGCTGAGAAGCCTGTCATGGCAGAAATACACTCGGAGAGTTTGCCAAACCACTGCCGAGGGGCGACCCCGTTTTGAAAAACTTTTTTCAAATCACTTTTGATGTTACCTGTACCAGGGCTCGAACCATGGACCTTCGGTGTGGTAGGCCGGCAACACTACCTTCACACCACGGCGGCCGCCGTTATTTGTTCTATATAGAACGGGGGGTGTGGGGCACCTTTACACCTTGTATGTATTAATTGGGGGCGAGCACTGTTGGCTCTGAGGCATTGCGCGGGATTGGCTTCTAAGCTTTATGGAGGGTGAGTAGTTTTTTTGAGTTATTTTTTATTTTATTTTATTATATGTGACCTGGTCTACGGAAAGGGGGCTTAGGTGTCAAAAATCAATTTTCACTTTTTAGTTGATTCGGATGGAAGATGAGATGCTTTTTCACGTGATAGAATCAAAAAAGTCAAAACTTGTTTGAAAGTTCCTTAAAAATGTAGAGAAAGAAGATTTCCCGTGGTAACAGTGTATGGCATTTATTATTTTTAACAGCTGTTTCCCAGAAAACTAGTTTTCGCACGTTAGCTCCCTTTTCGTAGACCAGGTCACATATATATAATATTATTGGTTTGGAGAGGAAAAGGGGGTGTGTGGAGCACATGTTTAATTAAGGGAGCCCTTTTCTAGTATTTATTTAATTATTGTTTTATTTACTTAAATTATTTGTTCTATATAGAACGGGGGGTGCGGGGCACCTGTTACACCTTTTTTTTATTAATTGGGGGCGAGCACTGTTGGCTCTGAGGCATTGAACGGGATTGGCTTCCTCATTCTCGTTGTGAAAACCCCCCTTTACACATATTGCATGGGGGCAATGTTTTGGGAATAGTAAGTTTTGAATTATGAGTATTTTTTATTTGAGTTATTTGTTCTATATAGAATGGGGGTGTGGGGCACCTTTACACCTTGTATGTATTAATTGGGGGCGAGCACTGTTGGCTCTGAGGCATTGCGCGGGATTGGCTTCCTCATTTCTGCTGTGAAAAACCCCGCTTTGGGATTACAAAACATAAACTATATCTTTGGGATATATCATAAGCTGCTTGCGAATTACAAGAGAGTGCAGCGTAAATAAAATAGACGAAATAAATCGTTATAGCTTATGTCGTTTAAACAAACAGGATTGAATCAGAGTTGTTAGAAAAGTGGGTTCAACTGAATAAGTAAAGAGTTGCCTAGTATTATGAGGGGACAGGGCAAGTATTTTGTATGTTGGGGTTGAGTCTGAATAAGTTAGAGGTTAACCTATTGCAATATGAAGATTGAAGTTGTGCTAATATGACTCTAGTCCTCCTCCGGAGGACTCTCTTCGCTTCAGATATGGATGTCAGTTGGATGTCAATTACGGGGTTAGTAGTCTGAGATCTTTCTACCGACTCGGTGTGGAGGTCATTTAGAGCTCGGCTATGGTAACGCAAATCAAATGGCTGGGTAATGTGGCTCCGCATCTCATCACAGTGCTTACGGAGATGTCTTCTTATGTCTCTAGGTGGCAGATCTTCTTCCAATAGATGTAGGTTAAGGTGACTGGGTTTATGACATTTCAGTAAAAACTGTCTGCTCAATAGTTCCGCGTGCTCTCGAGCATTGAGCATTTTAGGCTCTTGATTGAGGTGAGGCTCCAATGACATAAGAAGACATCCCTTGGCAGTTCTGATAGCGATATTTTGGCAACTCTCTCCAGTTGGTGTCAGCAAGATTGGACGACCATATCAGGGCAGCGTAAGCAATAATCGGCCTCTCGATAGTCTTATGTGCAGCAAGCAACATTTCTTTATCTTTTTCCCAAGTGCTGCTGGCACATGACTTGAATATCTTGTTGCGTTGTCATCTGCGCATTTCACATCATAAAGTGAGTCACCGTCAATTTTGTCGGAGATATAATCAGATTTCGCTCCGCGAAGAAGCTGGAGAGATCATGGATATCAGGACTGATCCTTGTACAGAGCTCATCAATGCAAAAGCCTTTGCCCGAGGCCATAATAGTTGCCAGCCTAGGAGAGCATAGAGACTTGCTCGGGTGAATGGGGAATACTCGATATATAAATATTAAACAAAATGGGGAATAGGACACCACCCCGTGCCACCTGCTTTCTAGTCCTTCTTGATTTCGATCTTATGTCTCCGAACGCTACTGACGCTTGCCGACAGTTAAGGTAGTTATAGGTCCACTTATTTAGGCCGGCAGGGAGCTGTGACTCTTCTAGTTCTTGCAGGTACTTTTACCTCGCCAAGGGCTGTTATTTCAGTGTTACCCTGTTTAATTCATTTCGACCCCATATTTTCAAGGTATGCAACATTGACTTTCGTTAAATTTAGTGTTGAACATTCCCTTTCCTTGAGATCCCTCCAAAGATTTTTGCGGAGCTCCACCTGCGAAAAAGGACTTATGATACAACAACAAGCTAGACAACCAAAATTTGTTTTAAATTGGAGTCGAAAAAAAATGTCTTAAAATAAGATTAGGGTATTGAAATTTTCTTGTTTGTGTGAAATATTTCGATTAAATTAAATATTTTTGATTAAAACATTTGTAAATATAATTAAAAAAAATAATAATTAAATAATACCGTCAGAAAAAACAAAGATGCTGACCTGGTTCCTGTTATAATATTTAAATAAAAAAGCTGGAGATTCTTTACCAAGAAAAACCAATCTGCAGTGAGAGTAGGGCTGGCACCCGCCCTTGCCCACTTAGAGTAGTCGATTCAGAACTGCTTTAGTCGAAGTCCAGGAATTCAGATAAAGCGTATAAAGAAATAAGTGGGACCCCTTCTGGTTGGGGGGTTAGAATATACCCGAGGTAGGTAAGTCGGTCGTAAGAGACCACTAAAATCAACAAAGGAAATCGATGCCTCTCACAATCGATTTCCAAAATTCTTCTGCCTTACGGAAGGAGGGGGTGAGGTGACCTAGAAGGTTTCACTGGTCACAGCAAATCGCTCCCACGACAGTCGGGCATATACAGCAAGGGAATACCGAAGAGTACCCGGTTCATATCCGGCAAAGGACTTTCACTTCCGACTACACTTCCTAAAGCTTCGGGCATTGTTTTTGTAGCTTAAAACAACAACAACTACAGCAAGAAATAAGTTGTTTCACTAGGTCCCCTTTAGACTCAGCAAAACATGCTGAAACATAAACGAACTAGAAAGTAGCCCTCAAAAATAATATAAAGAAAGTCCGTGGAAATATACGACGTATTGTGACGAATTCCATGAGTCAAATAAATACAAGCACAAATACTTTAACTAATAGATAGTTTTATTTACTAGTATAAACGCAATACAAATTCCCGAGTTTGGTAACTCCACAGTAGTTCACTGTACAATGCTTGAATACAAACTGATCAACCTGCTTGGTCATTGTCTTATATAGTCGGACAGGGTGCTAACCTACGCACCCAAAAGCTTCTTGGTCGTTCCCTCATCGTGTTCCCGAAGGGTCGGTGTTCGCAAACACTCGTGCGATCTCTCTTCTTCTTGCTTGGCACATCCTTGCATGCATAAGCGTAGCCATCGTTATCTCTGTTGTGTTTAACTAGTGGTGGGAGTGTTATTGAGATAGGGATTGTACATGCTTGAGAATAATCGCCACAATATGTTTGGAACAGAGACATTTATTTTTGAAATTTTTGTTCAAAAGAAAAACTTTTCAAAAACCAAACATGATTTGTCAAATGTAACCCTTGACAAACGGTCATGAAAGACAACAATTCCGTGTCTTTTATTGTTTTTAACATTATTATTCATTAATTACTACAACTTTAACAACAAAGAAATATGACAATGTAACAAATTATAGTAATTATTTAGGACAAATTAACAAATTTCAGTTTTCCGTATTTAAAAGCACAATGCAAGTATTCAGCGTAAACATACAGCAACTTATATCCCTAAAATTATATCTATAAAATTTAATTCATTTTAAATGTGCCCGCGGCCAAAAGCCATCGTTAAGTCAGTTATGGAGAAGCACCAAAATTATCAACAAGAACAACCATAGTATCTGCATCAACATATCAACAGTAGCCACAATAGGTGGCGGCTGGTGGTTTTCGGCTGCGGTGGCAGCACCATCAACGGCAACAACAAAAACAACTGACACATAAAAACGATTTATTTGTGTGCTCAAGAACTGGAGTGGCCAAGCGATTGGCGATTTTACTGGTTGCTTGACAGGTTTGTGTTTTATTGCGTCCATACAAATTTATAAACATATATAGCTGCTTGAAAATGTGCACCTTAGTAAAGCCTTATGTCATTGGTACATCGGCCTTATATCTTGGAAATTGGATTCATGTTGTTAAAAGTGTAATTTTGCTTACTGAATTATATATACTACGCTGAATTTTCCAGTTACCCGCGATAACTGAATCCGATTGGAAAAATCAAGAGAGCCAAGGAAGATTTCTCTTGCTACCCCAGAGTAGTGGGAGTCTCACATTTTCTCTGCTGGCACCAGTGGGTGTCGATATGAAAACATTCTGCACTTGGGCGCTTTGAGCCATTCGCATAACATGGCGTAGAACCCAAAATCGTCACATCATCACATTTTCATCGGTACTCGCCGTTGGAATAATACATAGTTTCCAGTTTCATATAGATAAGGCCACGTGCATATGAAGACTTTCAGATCGTGATGGAAAGAAGACTGTAATTTTCAAACTTCTCCATGCCAGGACAGTCAACATCAATTGTGTTCTCCTCGCCGTTATATTTCTATTGCTCGAACTATGTTTTCCCACTAACCAGTATGGTCTCTAACGCCGTGCAGAATTCCTTTCAAATCTCGACTGAGCTGTGGGCACTGTCTTTGTGTTTTTGATCAAACTGTTCGGTTTTCCAGTCTAAGGCTGTCCGACATAATGTAGTTCCCCATCGAGAATAACACTTTTGGATTTGCAGTGTTTATATACATTTCGCTTTATAGACGCCAGTTCCCACTAGCACCATGTATATATCCAGTTTTGATGCAGCGGTGTACTAGACCTCTTAATCGGTGCCAGTATTCAGATTCCCTGATTCCAGAGCACTCGGACACTTTTACGTTCCGTGATATCCTGAGTTTACTAGCTTTTGTATCGCCGCTATCAATTAGAAAATATTTTATAGATCTTTTTCGTATCTTTACATCAATATATAACAGCCCTCTCTTTGTCTCTTGTAGGTGCTGCCACCTAGAAGGTGCTGCCACCCAGAATACTTTTATTGGTCTGCCACCTATCTTATTACGCGTTGCAAATAACGCTATCAAAGCCAAGTTATTTCAAGTAATATTAAAAAAATATATTTTTAGGTAGGGTTGGCACCTAATTTAAGTTGATTTATTTTCTAACACATTCACTATTCTCTCGAAATCGACTTCACCAACTTGGATGAAATAAATAAATACCAAGCTATCCTGCTTAAGTGTTGCCACTTGGAAGTTTTTCAATGGTTGCCACCTGCTTTAATTTTTGTTTAATTTAGTGTGAAATATCGTAATATGTATGAGTATCAAACTAAAGGTATTTTTCGACGTATTTTAACACAACTACTTTCGTAGGATTGCCACCTAATATTATTGTAAACATTTTTTTTATATCCGCTACTACATATCTCCAAAACGTTTTGACAGGATATTATAAAACTTTGTACATATGCTATCTGCTACAATCTAAACTCTCTCAAGTCAGTGTTATCACTAAGGTTGGTTTCACTCACGTTGCCACTTATATAAAATTAAAAGAAATCAATTTTAAATTGACGTTATTTAAATTAGTCTGGTGACCTGTCAACGTTGAAACCAACTAAGGGTTTTGGATTAATTTTAAAATGTTAATTAATTGCTCTCGCGGGATTGTATTCCCTACCGTAAAGGGAAATAACACCTACTGAATAAGGCAATAAAGCCCACAGTGTTCTTGCACTGCACGGGTTTTTGTTCAGGTAACCCATGATAAGCCAGTTTTCTGGAATGCTTCTCGGTTCGATATCACCTTCGCTTATTGCATTCTTTTTGTGGTGGGTACATACATCAAAGTATATATAAATTTGTATCATATAAATATATATGTATGTTTATATACCTATCCACTTGCTAGCTCATAATTATAGCATTTCGAAAAAGCAAATAAAATTATTGATTACAGTCTTTAACGGCGTTGACTTGTGCGGTGTTTTGTTTTTATTATTATTGTTGTTGTTGCTGGTCTTTTTGTTTTTTAATATATAATTTATAGTTTGTTGCTTGCCACAGTAATCTTGGCTGCTTAAATATTTATTGGCAATGTGCCATAGCTCTGAGCGCAAAACATCACCTTTAGTCAACTATTTGTAAATTTGTATACCTTCGCACGCGCTCTTTTGGGTGTGTGTGTGTGCATGTGTGTGTGTATTAAATGTTCATTCATTAATTCATTCATTCATCTTCTTCTTCGCTCGATAGGTATCATATTTGTAGAGCTTGTAAATTCAATTTCAACTTCCCTCCGCAATGAATCATTTTCAATTCTACTAAATACATAATTGTTGCTTGTCAATTCGTTAGTGGTGTAAAGCTACTTATTAAATACTAGTAAGTGGTTAAGAATATTTATAGCAGTACTCTTTGAACTACGAAGTTGTATGGATTAGAGTACGAGATTAATTTGATTTGATACAATTCAGTGCAGTCACACAGAACATAAATTAATTTAACGGTGGAACCGTAGAAATTGGTTAGACGCATTCTTTTCTGGTTTAACACATTTACAATGTGGGCCGGTGAATGATAAAAGAACGATTGTCAAAGCTCCAACACTTATATCCAACTTGTGGTGTGCTAGTGAACATTCATATGAAGCGGCGGGACCTACAAGTTTTATGCGACCCTGAACTTTGCTTTCAAAGCAGGTGAATTTATTGCTCCAAAGGGGTGCGGGGACTTCTGGGAAGAACTGGGCATTAGCCATAAATTTAGGCTGCCGGATCATTGCAGTGTCCTCCAGGTGTAGGTGGCTGCAATTAAAGATGCAGTGGATAAAATGCTACTCAGCGCGACTACTGTTAGGGAATTAAATGTTTACTCCGATAGTCAAGCGGCTATAAGGCGATCCAGGATTGTCAAGGAGTGCTTGATCTCGCTGGCTGTGGCATCGAATGACTTTACGATTAAGATTATTTGGGTGCCGGGGCATAAGGACATCCTTGGAAACTGCATGGCGGATTTCCTGGCCCGGGAGGGAACGTGCGAGCCCGTGGTGGCTACCGGCAGGGCTTATGGAATTCCGTTGCCTACTTGACGTCTGCTCCTGGACAGATGGGCCTCGGATTAGCTAAGCAAGCACTGGGCTGACACAACCTCTGGTCGGGTGTCGAGGTCCTTCTGGCCAGTAATAGACTCCAAGCGGTCGGCGGAACTGTTGGGGTTCTCCAAGTCACATCTGTCTATGGTGATTGGAGTGCTGACTTGGCACTGCCCGATAGACTTGCATGAATGCCAGCTGTGTCAGATGCATGGATGATGACGAGGCTGAAACACCAAGTCACTTTATGCTGAGTTGCCCAGCTTTTGCTAGGACAAGGCGCAAATACTTCGGTCGGGATGTACTTAACTATCCGGAGGAGCTCTCCGGTATCAAAGTGAACCTTATTCGGAACTATATCACTGCCACGCAGCGGTTCGTGTAGGTAAGAAATCGGATCACAACTCCGCAATTAAAAGGAAAATACAAGTCCTGATTGAGATGGAAAGCGTGTAGAAGATTTTTTCATTTACCTTAATATTACTTACCGGAGTCTGCAACAGCTAAAAGGGGTGAAAATATTCTCAACTAAGCTTATAGTGCCGTCAATTTCAAAAGGTGTGGCTAGACATCGATTTTCATTGAGCAGACTGTTGTGTATACAACTTCGGCCTTGCTGTCAAGTCACTTCACATAGTACAACCCACGACTGTCTGGAATATCTGGAGTTTATCGTGTGGGCAATAAAACAACTACAGTAGACCAGTGTCATGTCCTCCTGGTAGTATGGATAACGTTAATCTAACTCAAGTTAGAAGTGAATTTTGTGGTGTGGTTCGGGGATGGATTGACCTCGGTGTAAAAATACCTGCTCTTTCGAAGTACCAACTATCTCTTTATCGTAATTAAAAGCGTTACGCTCTAGAGGGACTATCTTAGGTGTGTTGCCATAATATAAGGATTTACATCAAAACTAACATGAGAAACGAAGTCTAATGTGGTCACAAAGCATTTGATCTATCCAATACGAAGACTTCAGAATTAATTACAGATTGACGTAAACGCCACGCCTTGAATGCTAAGCTACAAAGCTATTTAAAGTTCATGGCGCACAGTTAAATCTTCATTTAAATTTGTATTAATATGCAATAATTGAAGGTGATTTGTTCAAATTAAATGTACATTTAACGCTTCCGACCGCCAGTGCGCACGCATCTCAGCAGAGAACTCCTTCATCCACAAATCAAGCAAGTAACAAATCAAGCAGCCCAAGTCAACTTGCCACATGCAACATGCAGACATTCTGTAGCAACCACAACTACTTACCTACATACAGTTGTGTTCTATATAATAGTAGTGAAATTAAATTGAATATCGTTTGATGCAATAAATGTTTGTTTTTAATAACTTTCTTTTAAAATATAGCAAATTCCACAAGAGAAACCACATGAAAAGAAATCTCAAGGTTTACACAAAGTTCAGGAAAGTTGATTAAACTTTTAATAATTTATGTCAAAATTTCAATATTTTTGGGCGGAGTTTTTAGAACATTTTTGAATGAGCAGTTTTACAGCTGATTCAATTTTAGCATAATAATGTGCAAATTAGAAGTAAATCAAAATTTCCACTGAATTTTTAGAATTATTTTTTGTCAAGGATGTTTGGTATTTTTTTCCATGCAACATTAATTTTTCTTATACGTTGTATGGAAGAAATTACTTAACACCCTTGACGAAAAGAATTCTAAAAATCAGGAAAATTTTTGAGCGAGCTCTAACTTGCACTTGAAATACTGCCAAAAAGTTTAAAGATTTTGATGGCCATTTTTTAAAGTTAAATTAACTTTCCTGAACTTTTTGTAAACTTGCAAATTTCTTTTTGTATGGTTTCTGTTATGGAATTTTAAATGAAAATTATAAAATCGCAGCTTCTTGTTATTTCGTCACGCTTTATGCATTTTAATTGCCATACTATTATATTGAACACGGCTGTACATATGAGTTTAAGAATTATTCATTTGCTAGCGGTAATATTGCTTCTTTCATTATTCTCATAGCTTTTCCTCAATCCATTGATGTAGAGAAGCCGCTGCAATTAGTATCCATTAAATACTTCATTTTGACTTGCCGGTTTTTGTTCGTAAGCTCTTCACTTTCATTTGCTTTTTAAATATTACATCTCCTTTTACCTTTGGTGAATGTTATGAACTTCTCTTACAAGTTTAGTACTTTCGTTGTTTTTATAATTTTTATTGTTGTATTTTATGTTGTCTGCTTACTATCTACATCGTTTATTTGTCTCGCGTCTGACATTTGGCAACGCCTTTTCCTAGCAACTTAATTAAACGCCCAACTACTTTATCGACCTTAAGTTCAATTTCTTTCATTCGTTCTATTAGGTATTTCTTTTCTGTCTGTCATATCACTTTTCCACCTTGTTTAATTTCTAAAAACCCCTCACGCAATTCGCAGTATTCGCGTTCCATCAGAGTGATAGCAAATAAATAGTTACTTCATATAATTTTTTTGACTCCAATATTCTGTTTGCTACAATATATTTGTAAGCGCACGACCTAGGCTGAATGGCAGAACGTCCTATGTTAGCCTTGCAGTCACACGAATGAATCCCAACTAGTCAGCAAAGTGTCTACCTCCTCTTTAAGCAACTGGACCTTTAAACTTAGAGAAGCTCTACGATTTGTCAACTGCCAGATTTCTGACAGAAATATACTGCCTCAAACTTGTTAGAAATGGACGCAAAAATCTTAGTTCAATGCCGCCGGGCATAGCAAATACGTACTTGTATTACATGGTAGAGGGCAGTCTCGAGGAAGAGGCCCAATTTTCGAAATAATTGTCTATCTAACTTTCTGTAACTTTGTTGGCGTTTCACTCAATTTAATTTTGTTGTTAAAACTTTTAACACAATATCGGGCCCCTCGATTTTTAAATAAATACGTAATACAACGCACGCTCGATAACGTGACCTAATTAAAAACCAAGGCAGTTCACGTAAACTAAGGTGTTCGCGTTTTGGATTTCCCAAAAAGACCAAGTTAATACATATTTATTGATTTAAATGCACTTATTATTCTTGTTTTCGTTAGAAATTAATTGGCATTTAAATCATATTATACGAAATGTATGTTTTATTTAAAGAAATCAGTCATCTTTATTGGTATTTTCTGTTTTTCAAAACCGTGAATCACAGCTTTTTCCCTTAAACGTCTCAGTACATTTATATCATTTGGATCGACGTCTTCATGACTAGCTTATCTTATCACCTTGTTGAAATTGCAACTGCTTTAGTCGGCTTAATTTTCTCCAGTTGCTCTGATACGCAGTCATCATCGTGTTCATGATAGTCATCTGCATTATCCTCCTCAATATCTTCGTTCCATTCATGAACGGCTGGTAGCGTGAATTCTGTCTGAAATTTCCTATACCCTACATATCATTAGGCATATGTGCGGACACGAACAAACCTCAGGATTTAAACTGTTAAGCAGATCGACGGTTTTGCTCATCAAAGAGCGAAGTTTAGCTTCGCATTTTTCTTTTAAAACCACCAAAGGAACACTATCTTCGGGATCATCATCGTTTACCGCAAAATTTTAAATATTGTTCCAACATCTAGCTTATGTTACTTCACCAACACGACCCCAAGCGGTATCAAAATATTTATAGTTGTTTTTAAGTTAATTTTCTTCATCGACTCGAGCAAATCAGATTTTGTCGCTGCTATTGAAGCTGGAAGGCTTTTTCTGTAATGTATCTTATTGATTTTTTTTTTGCATTCCGATCCATCGGTTGAATGAAGTGAGTAACATTTGGTGGTATAAACATTGGCGAAATTTGCCAATCCTCCGTTGTCAGTTCAGCTTCATTTGGCTGAGAAGAAGCGCTGTCGATTAGGCGGAGAGTTTTAGTTGGCAAGCCTTTCTGCTTTAAAAAAGATGTCACCTTAAAAATGTAAAAGGAATATTTACCTGTGGAATTATTACTTGAAGATAGCCGACGTCATCCAAGCGAATTTCGAGCTCTTATATACTGTTTGGTACTTAAATTTTTTAAAGTAGCGTGATTTCTTCGTCTTTCCAATTACAAAGATTTTAAGTTTATGGAATCCAGTGACGTTTGAACAACATAAAAACGTGATTCGCTCCTTCTCCGACTTACCTGGGACCCTCTTCTCTAAACTTGAAACGTACGTTTTTTCTGGCAGGAGTTTCCAAAATAAGTCCGCCTCATTAGCATTATATAACTGATCGTTGCACAACTCCAATTCGGTCACTTTAGCTTAAAGTTTAAGTTGAATGCCGTACCTTTTTTTGAATCCTTGAAGTCATCCATCACCAGCTTCGAAGTTTGCTTAATTTTCCTTATACGAGGTGGCGCAAAAGTAAGCTTCCGATGTTCAGCATATCGGTTGTGGCCCGTGCAGTGTGTGCTGTTGCACCGTTTTGTTGGAACCACATGTTTTCCAATCCCAATTCATCAAGTAGCGGCAAAAAGAACTCGTTGATCATTGCTCTGTAGCGCTCACCATTCACAGTAACCGTTTGGCCCCGACCGATTATTGGTCAAATAAATAGTCAGCAATATTCCGCGTTCTGGAGCAGTGTAGCGTAACATTGTTTATTAGCGTGTATTTCGCATGTGTTTACTACACAAATGTCAAAACAGAACTGACTTTAGAGGCCAATCGCAAAATTTATAGCATTTTCTGATAGGAGGATAACTTTTGCGCCACCCTGTATTTAGCATGCAGTGCTTTTGCCTTTTCTTTGAACATTAATGCGCCAAGCAGAGGCAATACGGCAATGCGTTGAAAACACTGACAGCTGACAGAGACAGGATTGTTTTCTAAAAGAGCTTTAATCCTCTAAAATGTATAATAATCTTATTTAGTTATTAATGTAAAAGTTATAAATTGTAAATTTGAATAGTCTATTGTAAATTTTGAAAACTTTTTGTGGAAAACTGCGCCGCTACAGCTCTTAAACCCTTTCGCCCGGTTGAAAAATTTGTTATTTTCTTAAAAAAAAAAATATATAAATATAGCATATAAGTGACACACCCTAATGTACTATAGGTACATGAAGTCCTGAACTTAAAAAGTTTTGTTGTAAATTATGAACTTTTCACACCGCACGCACAACAATAAATATACTCAAATAAAAATTGTGTACGTGATTCGAGTCCCTAATATTTGTTGACATAACTGCACATGTAATATGAATGGGTTAAATGCCAACTTATTTTTTTGAGTTCATAAACGCATTCAGTATAAGAAGTTCCACAAATTAAAATAACATCAGAATAATGGGACAATGAGCTGCATTGCAAGATATGTATAAGGGTGCGTTAGGGGACGATTAACAAATTGGTTAAGCAGAGGTAAGTGAAGATTTTCATGAACTTTATCTTGGTGACAATTATGAAGAGAACTAAAAGACAGAACCGAGCATGCACACGAAGACGAGAGCGAAGCCATAAATTGTACCGTGACTGAACTACAACAAAAACCAATAACTCTGGCTGAGCCGTTATTACAAGCTCTCCTCTACAGCTTTGGTTTCCTCGAAAGTGGTGCCGGAATTTAGCGGTCGCAATTTTGCCGTGCTTACATCTGCGTAGAACTCGAAGAAATCAACGTTTAGTTTTCCACGGAACCATCCAAGATTCCGAGCCCTACACACACATAGAGACTTTCTTCGATGAGTGGCAGCTTTATTTAACAATTGCCCATTCAATTCAAGTGAGCAGCTGTTGGCAAAGCTGATTTTCCGCTGAATTTCTGGGCTGACATTACTTTCGGTGTAGACATACTAGGTCTGAAGTAAGGCTTCGTGTTTAATATAAAGATTACTTATTCTGTTGGGACAGTTTGAGCGATCGCAATATTTTTGGATTATTTAGAGCACACTTAACTTCCAATTTGGAGGCATTATACTTTGCAAAAGTAAGAAAATGATGTAAGATTTCTAACAACTCTTTTCCAAATTCCATCATTTCCTAGCGTATTCTAATTTTTAAGCCAAAAAATTTGCCACTGTATCATAGCCGGGTGGTGGTATATGGCATCGTCAGGCCTTAGAAAAGTGTTCCCTAACTTAAGTACACTCTTTACGTTGCACTCGAGGGCCCCATTATTGCGCTTGCAAGAAATCGAACCGGTCTTGGAACTCTCCGTAAAACGCCGAAAGTATGGGCAGATTTTCAAATCCAGCCAATAGCAGTATACTCGTAACCTTGTTTGGTACGTCACATCCCATTGCATGAATGGATGCGCCGCCTCACTAGGGGGTGTTATTGCTACAACAACAAAAGCTTATTTCCCCTATCACGATATATTCAAATTGGTGGGCTTTTTTATCCTGGAATTTGGTACTACAGATAGCCATATTTGGGGAAATGAAGAACTCAGTCAGCCTCTCCCCTTTACGAGATGTTATGTCTTGAAGGCTGAGTTTTCTGACTGTACAGCCGAAACCTACTTCCTTGCGCTTTGTGATTTTGTCCCAAGCTCATGATTCTAATATTAGGGGGGGCAGCGTTCAATTTACATACATGGAAGGTTAAGGTCAAAGTCGTAATGACCGGTCTCTGCAATTTAGACTTCAAAGAAAACAACTTTAGCAATTAAGGAAGTCTAAGTTCGGGTGGAACTGAACATTATATACCTAGCAGTGCTGTATTATCTTCTTTCTTTAAATGGTCATCTAACCGCCTGGGCGATTTTGACCGTCCAACATAGCTCGCCAGTCGTTTCTTCGTTGCGCCAACTGGCGCCAATTGGAAACACCGCGGGATCGCAAATCGGTCTCCACTTGGTCCTTCCATCGGAGTGGTGGTCTCCCTCTTCCTCTGCTTCCACCGGCGGGTGCCGATAAGAATACCTTCTGGGCTGGAGCATCTTCGCTCATTCGCACTACGTGGCCTAGCCAGCGAAGCCGCTGTGTTTTAATTCGCTGAACTATGTCGGCGTCTGCGTAAAGTTCATACAGCTCATCATTAAATCTTCTTCGGTACTCGCCGTCGCCAACGCGTGCTGTATTATGGCATACCAATTTACGCAGGTCTATTTTAATACCAGGTGGCGCAAAAGTAAGTTTCCGATGTTCAGCATATCGGTTGTGGCACGTGCAGTGTGTGCTGTTGCACCGTCTTGTTGGAACCACATGTTTTCCAATCCCAATTCATCAAGTTGCGGCAAAAAGAACTCGTTGATCATTGCTCTGTAGCGCTCACCATTCACAGTAACCGTTTGGCCCCGACCGATTATTGGTCAAATAAATAGTCAGCAATATTCCGCGTTCTGGAGCTGTGTAGCGTAACATTGTTTATTAACGTGTATTTCGCATGTGTTTACTACACAAATGTCAAAACAGAACTGACTTTAGGGGCCAATCGCAAAATTTATAGCATTTTCTGATAGGAGGATGACTTTTGCGCCACCCTGTACTTTTCAGTTCGTATTATAAAGCCAGCTGATTGTTTTCAATGAAAACACTTCTGTTATGAGTTGTGAGGGGTAAATTAATTAATTTGTATATAAATAGCGTCTCTACCAATCAATTCTAATCACATTTTTTCAAAATACCAATACATGCACATTTTATTATTTGTGTTTAAATAGACAGACGGACGGAGAGACGGATACTGCTAAATCGACTCAGCTCATCGTCCTTATCATTTCAGTTTACTTATTGATGGGCTCATCTCTTCTTCTTCTCATACTTACAAACACTTAATGTTCACGACATCTATGAAAATCAAAAAAAGATTTATAACTTCCATATTGTAGTAGGGTATTAACAACTTGCCCAGATATTTTGCTGGTGTTCTTTACGATTTGCCAAATTTTTGGCAAGAATATACTAAATAATATTGAGAAGCAGCTGACCAATTTTTATTGAAATATCTAGTTGAAACTACAGCAATCGCCTTTGAAAGTAGCAGAAATTGTATGCTGAAAATTGGGCGGCGCCACGGCTACTTCCCCAAAATCCACAAAACTTTTTTGCGATCGAGTTTTGCTTAAAAAACTTATTATGTATGCAAGATCTTATTGATCTAGCTTGCATGGTTATAGAAATATCGTGTTTTACATTTTACAAAAAAATTGCGCCGAACCATAATAAAAAACGTGGCCCTTAACCGATTTCGCCCATTTTTACAATAAACAGTAAGTTTTATGCATCGAACTTTTTCGCCAAATTAAGTTTCGACAAATCAATTTTTGCCGGAGTTATCGCCACGCCTATTTTCGAAAATTTATATTTTTCGAATTTCTTCGTTCACGGACACTGTGAAAGTGAGATAGAAGTGATATGCCCACTGAATATCTCTATGATCCTTTTCAAAATCTTTCGTATAAAATTGGGCGTGGACTTTAACCGATTTCGCCCATTTTTCCCCGGAACATTCTATTGAAACCTGTGTGCTAAATTTCGTTTCGATATCTTGAACGGTTTTTGATTTATGATTAATAATATTTCTAAATTTGACTTATCCAAAGTGGTCGGTGCCACTACCATTTTCGAAAATTTCTTGAAAAATGTATTTTCTGCCTTAATGCTAACGTACAGGGTGGCGCAAAAGTAATCCTCCTATCAGAAAATGCTATAAATTTTGCGATTGGCCCCTAAAGTCAGTTCTGTTCTGACATTTGTGTAGTAAACACATGCGAAATACACGTTAATAAACAATGTTACGCTACACTGCTCCAGAATGCGGAATATTGCTGACTATTTATTTGACCAATAATCGGTCGGGGCCAAACGGTTACTGTGAATGGTGAGCGCTACAGAGCAATGATCAACAAGTTCTTTTTGCCGCAACTTGATGAATTGGGATTGGAAAACATGTGGTTCCAACAAGACGGTGCAACAGCACACACTGCACGTGCCACAACCGATATGCTGAACGTCGGAAGCTTACTTTTGCGCCACCTTGTACACACCAAATTTTATCCTTATAGGTGTATTATGTATTCTTTTGTATTTTCGAAAATATTCTATATATAAAATGTGGGCGTGTCTATTATCCGTTTTCTCCATTTTAACTAGAGCTCGGAGATAATTGCTTAGGAAGCTGCATACCGAATTTCATTACGATATCTCAAAATTTACTCAAGTTATCGTGTTCAAGAAGGGACGGACATGGCTTACTCATTTTCTCTTTTCCTCCTGAACATTTTGATAAATGAGTCGATACATATCAAAGTCGCTTAAGTCCACATGTAGAATTTTTTGAGATTTTTGTCGCGTTATATACTGCACTAACAAATCAATAGTTTAAAATATAGAAGTATGTCTAATTAATGGCAATGGCGCTAAAAATTCGCATTTTGTATTAGCAATTTTTTCAAAGTTCAATAAGTTCTTGTATACCTGTAAACCAAAACTACTTAAGTCCATTTCAGCCAATCAGGGTGTGCTCTGCTATTCTTTATTGTGAAGAAAACTTTAATAGTGAGTGTGTTTTGATAAAAATGCAAGAAAATAGCGAATATGTGCAAATTCTGTCACCGTACAAAGCAAAAAAAAAGAGAATATTAATAAAAGATATAAAAAAAACAAAAAAATATGGCGAAACTGTAAGTATTTTATTAGTAATTGCTATTATTGTTAAGGCATCTACTGAGTGTATCACTCATGTTGTTTTTGTCTTTACGGCCGCATTCATGCCTTTAGGTATTTGCCAAAAGGGCTCCCACAAAAACCGAAGTGCAATCATGGAAAAAAATCAAAATACATGTGCAAAACCCCGCGATCGCGTGACATTTACTACTTCCATAAAATATTTTACAGCTTCCTGAGCAAAGTAGTGCAGGGCAATTTCATTCTGCGCCATATTAAACAAAGTATAACATTTTCAGGGCCCTAAAAAATCATGTGGAGAAAAGGCTGTGTCAAATCCTCTACCTTGCAAGTGATACATCGCATTTCAAAGTTGCTTAAGTCCACATATATTTTTTTTCAAAACTAATTAAGTCCATGTGGTGTATTTCAAAGTTGCATACGTCCAACGTTAAAACTGTTTTTGTTTTAAAATAACTTAGTTTTCCATTATTTTTTCTTCACAAAATGCTCTTACGCTTTCTTATATAAACGTTTATAGAGCTTCGCGAAACTTAAAGTATATTTCAAGAAAATAAAAAATCACAGTTTTCCAAAATTGTCTTATAGCGGACCTAAGCGACTTTGAAATGTATCGACTCAAATATAAATAAGTCAATATCTTTCTCGATTAGTTTATGCCGTTACATACCAACGGTAAGAGACTACAGTTAATATATCTTGTGTGCGTAGCACTACTAAGTATAAAAACAATGCCAGTTTAATAAAAAGAAAAATAGTATAAAGAGGTTAAGGCATTTTCTAGCAGCGAGAAGAACTGTGGCCACAACTTAAATATTAATGGCGGCGAGTGTTAGTGAAAGGCTTAGAAAAAGGCTGGTGTCAGACTATTAAGGCGACGTGGAATTGATTTGTTGCGCGCAAAAATACAGAATAAACCCATCACATACAACATTGCAACAACAAAAAAAATTAAAAAAAAAAAAAAAACAATAAACCGCTTAAATAAAACAATCACTATAATAACCTAGAAAATTGCATTCACGGGCAAGCAAGCATGTCAGCCCAAATTATGGAGCAGCTGTGGGTGCGCATGCGCAAAAACCGCTCGCCTGCATATTGTTGTTGCATGGTCAGTTGCACGTCTGTTGCAATATGCTAGTGGCTGTGTGCCTGGTGCGGTCGTAACGTTGTACCTCTGAATTTTTTATTTGCCACCAAGTCGAATCGTGGCCCCATGCACATCCCTACATTCATATATTCGCTGTGATATATTTTTATGACTGGAATTTAGGTTAAATTAGAGTAGATAAATTTTCGTTAATGTTTGGAATTTTGTAGCCAAACCGTGCACAAATACATCCACACTACAACTGAGAATATGGGAAGTGCTTAGATTTGGTTGAATATCTTTAGTTTGGCGTGTGCGCAGCCTCAAATTAAGCTCAAATGACCGCAGGCAGTATAGCAAGCAATTGTATGCAGCTGGTCCTAGACACTGGGCGCACTAGCAAATATGTGCTCTATGCCGCTGGAGAAGGTGGAGTAGGTGGCAGCAATTGGCCGCAGCTGGTTGCAATAAAATCTGAAATTTCATTGATTTGTTCCGAGTTTGAATTTCAAGCATAATTCTGTTATTTCATATTTATTTCGCTTTGTGAGTATTTGTCTTCTCGCTTTCCTCGCGCTTATCCATAGAAAATTATTCAAGTGTCTGCATTTGATAGCAGTTCAGATTTCATATTCTCGGATATGCTATTATGGTTGATTACTGCAATTGTAGAGCTTTCAGTTTTTCTTCTTTAATCTACTCTGCTTTGGTTGTGAAAGTGTTAGCCGCGCATGTACTCATGCATGTGGGACCTTTAAGTGGATTTAGAGTTTAAGGAATTTGAATAACTCCTGTTGTATTATAAGATCTCCTTTATAGCTTCCCAGACATCTCGCTATCTTGAAGAGAAAGAGATACGGCTACTTACTGGTTGACTGGAATATTTTCTTCAGATGGTTCCAATACTCTATACCTGGAAATATGAATGTCGGTCCAAATTTGTCTTTCCCTGGCCTTAAGTTCCAACGTGAGAAATATGTTCTCACTGCTGTGGTTATGGTTGCAGTAACAGTACAGTGCAGTACTTTGCCGTGCTTTTTCCAGACGCCCACTTTTGGATGCTTCTTAGACAGGATTATATTGAATTAGCAGTCCACGATCGGGTTAATCCCGAGTCATTCCGGTAGGTAGATTAAGTTGTTCTGGTTCGCTGTTACCTCTATATCGTCAGGTGCTAGTCGATACTGCGCACTCTAAGTCAGTCTGAAGCTATAACTGCAGTCGATAACGACTGCGTTTTTTTTTATCAGAACACAGCCATGAAGGCTGTTGAATTTTATTATGTTTGGATCTATTACTACAGATGACCACATTTAGAACCGTGCCGAAGTATTTTCCGATTGTAGAACCAAATACCCCTTGTCTGTGTTCAAATTACTTAACTTACGTCTAAATAGTTTCTTGCGTCCAATATAGCAATTTGTTCATCCGTCGGAGTGGTAGCCTCCCTCTACCTCTACTTCAGCTGGTATCGATAAAAATATCTGCTGCCTCGAAGCATTTTCAATCATTCGAATAAAATGATCTAGCCTTCAAAGCGGCTGGGTTTTCATTCGTTGAACTATGTCACCGTCTGCGTAAAGCTCATCTTCTTCGGAAATCACAGCAGCCAACACATAGAGTTTTACAAATCTTTCGAAAAGCGTTTCACTAGAATACTCCCACAGCTACCTAATCATCGAGAGCGGCAATTGCCTATTTTGCCCTAAGTAGGATTTGTTAGCAAGAGCGTTTCTTCGTTGGACTTCATTGCAAGGAGCTGTCATCCGCTTCGCCTAGAAGCTAGCCCGCGGGGGTGTACGAGAGTACTCGAAGGCGGTCTCTTTTTGTAACACGAATCTAACACCACGACTTAGTTTGCCTTTCTTCCTTGTCTAGCCACTTAAGTAGACGTCGCGAGGCTCAATTGCCTTCATGCCTTGTTGTTGTTGTAACAATACTTCATGCCTTATCCCTTCCATTACATTTCGGGCAGAGCGGTGACGGCAGCCTTTGCGTTAGGGAGGACATCAACCAGCTTTATACCCGTAATTTCACTTAAAACCGTTGGGAAGTTTTAGGCACATATGGGACAGACACGCACTTGCAGCCGCATTGTTTGATGAACGAACGCTACAAAATCTCAGTGAGCCTTTACTCCATATATGTGTCTGTGATCTTACCGAAAAGCCCTCTCCTACTGTCCCAAACCTATTGGTTGCCGCATCTTCGCCCAAGATTTCACCTTTGCAAAGAACCTCTACTCTCTCTTTTCACTACATTCCTTGTCCAATAATAATGATAATTTGGCGCGACTTACCTGCGTGGAGATTAAGCCTGAGCTTTTCTTCCTATTTGTGGTCTGTTATTTCAAAATTTTCCCTACAAATTGGCGGAAAGATACATTTTTTTGTTGAGAAGCCTTTTTAATGATAGAAATAGACTCGGTTTGTTGCGAACAAAAATTTTCAAACCCCTTTTTTACGTTACCTGTCTTGGTACTTCAATAAGTGACCTTTCAGTATGGTAGGCCAGCACACTATTGGTAGTGCTAGTGTTGGAGCTCTAAAGTGTCAGCTTTTTATATCACTTTCATATTGTAGTTAGGTGAATCAAACTTCGTCCGAACAAATGCACATTATAGTTCGAGCAACAGTTCTACTTGGTCTTCAGATTTTCCTTTAGGTAACTTTACATTTTCTATTACTTTGGGCTGTGCATCTTGTACTAATTACTTGTGTACCCAGAACTATAAGCGTGTCAGTAACACTACCTGCAATCCCAGAACAGTGCTCCTTTTTGTTTTCAAAATCAGACATCCAATGCGCTAGTTCCCACGCTTGTTTGATCAAACAAGTGGGCAAACAAAATTTAGTTACTTTTTTTTTTTAATTTTTTTCTTAACTTTACTCAAAACACGTTCCACAACGCTCCATTCATGGCTCTCTGTTTTGACCGGTATATGCTCCATGAGATAAAAACTCTACATATTTACTCAGTATATTTTTGCGCATGTGTGAATAATGCCACCTAAGAGCTTCGCAAAATATCCACAAATCTCTACAAAGCAATTACAATGGTTCTCAATTCGCATGGAAGCTCCATAACTCTAACTCGGAACTTGTTGGCTGCACACAACTTGTCCTCTTGATGCAAGTTTTAGGTTGCAACACGTGTAAGGTTTGCATTTTGTTTGACAATGAATATATAAACAACCGGTTAAAGTTATATAAATGTTTGTACATATTTACGTCTGTATGTACCTATGTATTAGAGTTGGGATTTTAGTTTAATGAAATAATTAGTTCAATCCATTTAACTTTTATTCAACCAATTGATCGATAGTCCTTTCCTAGCGTGATGAAGTGATGTTATTATTTAAATGCCGCTTTAAATTTCCAAACAAAAAGCAAGAAATAGTTATGGCAATCACACAGTATATTTTTGCGCCGCTTTAAATTTCCAAACAAAAAGCAAGAAATAGTTATGGCAATCACGCAGTACATGCATTTCATTTCCTTTGCATCGACACTTTCTTTCAAGGGACCTCAAATTACAATTCACTTCGATATCTAAAATAAATAATTTTTCATTAAACACACATAATCCTTTTGATGGTTTAAGTAATAAAAAACATAATTGAAGCACTTACTTGCTGACATAATTCGTGCTTGTAAATTACTAAACTTGCGAAGTACAGGGTGTTTTTTTACAGGTTTGTTTTTCGAATAGAGATAAAACTGGCATTTTGTGGTCAAATCTGGCAACTCTAATGTCATTTATGTTCAGTTTGGTTTGCCATTTCATCATGAACAGGTTGACAAAAGAACAACGCTTGCAAATCGTGCAAATTTATTTCGAAAATAATGGTTCAGTTCGCGAAGTTTACCGTGAGCTCCGTCCATTTTATGGTCGACATAATCGTCCATCAGAGCAATTAATTCGGTTAACCATGGATCGTTTTCGCACTACGTTTACTCTATGTGATAATACGCATCCGCAGAGACGTCGAACAGTGCGCACCAAAGAAACAATTGCCGCTGTAGAGCAAAGTGTTGAAGAGGACCCGAATGAATCGATTCGCCACCGTGCACAGCAATTGGAGCTTTGTCCATCAACTTTATGGAAGATTTTGCGCAAAGATCTTGGCTTGCGACCTTACAAGATCCAGCTTGTGCAAGAATTAAAGCCGCGAGACCATGCAATGCGTCGTGATTTTGGTGTATGGGCCGAAAATGAGATTGATTTCGATGCTGATTTTCATCGCAAAATTTTGTTCAGTGATGAGGCTCATTTTTGGTTGAATGGCTACGTCAACAAGCAAAATTGCCGCATTTGGAGTGAAGAGAATCCACATGAGACCCTTGAAACGCCATTACATCTACAAAAACTGACTGTTTGGTGTGCTCTATGGGCTGGTGGAGTCATTGGGCCATACTTCTTCCGCAATAATGCTGGAGAGGCAGCTACCGTTAATGGAGACCGGTATAGAGCCATGATAACCGACTATTTTGTTCCCGAATTGGATGGCATGAATGTGGATGAGTTGTGGTTCCAACAAGACGGCGCTACATGCCACACAGCGCACGTCACAATCGATTTATTGAAGGAAACATTCGATGAGCGCATAATTTCGCGGAATGGACCTGTCAATTGGCCACCAAGGTCGTGTGATTTGACACCATTGGATTATTTTCTTTGGGGATATGTGAAGTTGCTCGTCTACACCAACAAACCAGAAACGTTAGGGGAATTGGAAGCCAACATTCGTGGCGTTATTGCCGACATACGGCCCCATATGCTCGAAAAAGTGGTTGAAAATTGGACCTGTAGAATTGGCTTTATTCGAGCCAGCCGCGGCGGCCACATGCCCGAAATCATATTTAAACATTAATGGCATAAAATTATCCTTCCAATAAAGCCAAATTGATGGACCTTAAAACGATTTTCTTGTGTTTTATTTCAATTCGAAGTTCTATACCCCTAAAAAAACACCCTTTATGATAAACATAGTATATTTCTGCTAGTAGCGCAACTTACAGGGCGCCCTGTATGCAATAATAAAACAATCAAATTTATATACTGCAATATTGAACGTGAAGACATAAAACTCCTAAATTATTGAACATAAAGTAGTTATAACACCTAATAAGTTACTATAAAATGTAAATTCCAGTTTAAATTAAAGTTTTTAGTTGTATTTTATGCTTTGAAACAACTCTGAACGCGATTTCCTTCATTCCACTCTCTCGGAGGACCTTCATCCACTATCTTTCACCCCGATTAGCAAAAGAAGATACCAAACTGGTAGGGGTAAACAATGATGATAAATTATAAAATTTTGCAAAAACTGGCGCGAAGTTCGATCAGCTGTTTCAATACATGACAACAACGTGAGTTGCCATACGTTTCAAATTAACTTACATTAATCTTCACTTGCAAAGTTGCCATAGAAAAATTTAGTTTACTTTGCGGAACGAACTCGCCAACTGAAAAAAAAACTTGCGAAATGTAGTTTGTATGTATGTATGCTTGAAATTGTTTTGTTTGATTTTTTTTCTTGAAGTACCAAGAAAACATACTCAGCATTGAAACCGGTGTTACTGTTATTTGCTACCCTCTGATTGATTGACGTTTACCGTTTGTAATTACGGCTATGTGATTTTTCTTGCTGTTAAGCAGGTTTTGTTTACTATTTAAAGCCCACGGTGTAAATTTATTGTAATTTTTATTAACTGTTTTATATACGTGTTTAACAAGTTTATAAGCAATTTGAATTTTCTTGTACTTGATCCAAAACATTTGTAAAATGTTTAGAAATAATTACATTTTAATAATTAACTTGCGTTTATGGAAATTAATTTACATAAATTATAGCTGAAATTAAGCCAATCTTTGCCGAAGGTGAGAAGTTTAAAAGTTGTATGGTTTGCGGCTAGTTTAGTGTGATTTCTGTGAGCGCAAACGGGCATCTTATATATAGGGATAAGTTAGTTAGGGTGATCGCAGCTCATATAGCTACATGTATAAGAATAGAATTCATGAACAAAATAATTAGCGTAGAAACCTGATGAAAAGTAATTTTAAAGTTACAACCTGCATAATTTTCAATATGCATTGAGAGACCACTGATATGGCCACTGGGGCATCCTTGCCGGTTCCAAGACCTCAGAAAGTACTAGTCATAGGGTTAAAATATCCAGGAAAAAATTTAATTTCCCGTAGCAGAAGGTGTATGGGACAGTTTTAGAGTACTACATGCTTATAGAGTAATTTTATACTAATCTTCCTTAATTTGAAATATGATTACATGTCGAATTTATATCCAAAGACCAACTAACAACAATGTCTACAATACATTTATGACAAGAAAAGTATTCACACTTAGTGCTAATGATATTTCTACATCAAAAAGTGACAGTCAGCACGTTTGAAATTACTTTGCCATAAATCTCAACAAGGACAAACATTCCCTGCAGAGAACTGAGTAACTAGTAAATCAAATGTTTGATTGAGATTCAGAACTAAAGTGCCAAATAAGAGCTAGTGAAATAGTTATACGATTTTCACTAGTTCAAAACCACGCCTACACTATACAGAAATTTCGTCGCAATACTCTACAGTAAAAAATTTCAACTACGAAAAACAGCTAACTGGAAAATCACTACTTTGTCACGATTTTAGGAAATGTATATTTTTATTTTGGAAATAATTAACGTTTAACTTGACCATAAATCATATGAACTAATCCAAAATTCGATTACCATTTTTATTCCTAAGTATATAGATGTGTCTATGTGGCAGCACAGACGGCCATGACAACAATCAGCTGTTTGATGAAAACAAATTTCAAACGAAATCGTGAATGTGAACAGGGGCGTCCAGTTTGTGAAAATTGTGATCTTACTATTAAACAATAAGTATTTATAGTTAAAGGATGTTAAAAAAGGTGGAATTCAGTTCCAAGAAACCAGCATACGTTGCTAAGAACAGAAAGTAAATACTTGAGTGATACAACAGAGGTGTGACAGAGCCAGCGTCAGCGTCATCGGCGGTTGATGCTTCGGTGGCCGATTTTCTTCGTAACCAGCGATGCTATGCACGGAAAGCATGTGCAAAAGAATATCAGCAGTTCTTCGATGCTTTGTTATGCATAAAAAGTAGTTTAATTTTTATTTAACAGCTTTATATATGTATAGTAACATTATTGCTTTGTAGCTGAAATTTCTAGTCCTCATTTAACAAATGAACTCCCTCGTCTATTGGCAATTATAAAAAAGACATTTTCACAAAGCATCTGTATGAAAAGTGAAAGAAAAAGAGGAACATAGAAGAACTTCGAAAATAGGCAATATGAAGAGAATTATCTAAAACTTGCCTTTTTATTTTTCTCCTATTTTTTTGTAAACAGAAGGCAATCTTAACCAAAAAGTGAGATAACTCAAAATATCAAAGGGCTTATAAGCAATGTTATATCATAGACAAGGTGTAGGGTAATTTTCTAGGTTAGGAAAATGAATAAGAAAAAAAGTTCGTTAGTCACTAGGTTGAGGAACTGCTTTTTAAAATGAATGCATTAACTTGTTTATGTGCATAGATATATTGCATTTTTTTTATATTGTGGCATGTTACAAAAACTAGTATTACTTAAAATATTGCTATGAACTTAATAATTATAAAATATAGATATAAATGAAAGAAATTACTTTTTTAATAATAAACATTTATACTCAGTTAATGGGTTTGATTCTGGTTTTTAGTAGCTACTATAAAACTACCAGTATTTTCTGTGTAAAATCAGGCAAGCTAGCTACTAGCTAGTTAAGACGTAGGCAAATGATAGACACTGACTAGGTTGTTGTTGAAAAGTGGCTAAGATCTCATGCAGAAGTAACTATAGATTACCGGATTTTGGCAGTCGCCGAACAAAAATAGTTAGTCCGCTGGTATGGAAATATTTAGCAAATAGTTACGAGCAGTTGATTTTCAAGCAATTTTACGTTATAGTTGTTTCCTGAAGGGTGGAGTTAAGAGGACGAGCAACAAATCATATATTTAAACATACACAGAAACATGCTCAAATTTGTTCAGAGCTTTGAGTGCTAATATGTTAGCATTTAACTGAATCCTTCGAGGCGTTGATTTTATTACCACTTTGACAAACTTGCACTGTTTTGATGGAATGTCATTAAAGAGAAGAAAGGAAAATGTACTAGAAGCTGCATATAAAAACATACTTAGCCAGACTTAAGATTAACAAGTTATACTGCTAATATTTGTGTAATGTGTGGCATAAACAATAACGTATTCATAAGATTTCCACGTACATATATGTACACTAGGGGTATGCCTTCACGTGTAAGAGTTTTCTTTTGAAATAATCGTAAAGTTTTTATGGTAGTTTAATTTAGCTAATTATTTTGGTGTGAAAATAGGGGGTTGAAAATTTTTTTCCAATATTTGATTTTATATAGAAAACCATTGAAGCTCATTTTGAAAGTGCGCCTACAATTTTTACACATGGCAGCACTCTGTCATATTTGATAACAAAAATTAATTAAAACACGTGAGCGAATAAAAAACTGCAAACACTTTTACCAAAACATTAAAAAAAAAGGAAAAAAATAAAAAAAATTTATAATAGTGCTACAAAAGGTTGTAAATATTTATAATATTATACCACATATATTATATTGCGCATTGTGTTTTAATAATTGGTGAAATGCCTAACAAAAAAGTAAAATGTGGGATTTTAGTTGGAAATTATTGATGGAATTCAAGGAAGAATCCAACATTTTTCAAGTCAAGATATAAGAATATTTTCATATTAAAATTGCTCATTTTTTTGCTGGAGAATGAACTGTTTCCTCAATTGATCTTAAAAAATTTGATCTCAAATGAAATTTAATTGCATTTCCAACAAAATGCTTATTGGGAAACCAAACCAGAAATATTTTTAAGCAACTCCTATTCCTTTTAGAACAATTTGCTAGCAAAATGATTGTGTTATTATTTCAAGGACCTTCCAGAAGGATTGTGTGTTGTTACTAGTTACTTGTTGTACAAATAGAATTTTCAGGTTAGTTGAAGGCTACTTTAGAAATAATACAGCATACACTTAAAAAAAATCCCAGTGAGTTCATAGGATAATGAATTATTTTCTAATTTAATAATTAAATTTTTTATAATGGAAAAATTGGCATGTTTTTTATCCGCTTTTGCCCATTTCTAAAAGGATTTCCACCTAGCACCTGGACGGAAAGTAGTCTGTATAAAAAATGCTATCCAAATATCAAAATTTTTATTTAGATGAGCGATTGGACATGGCTCATACGATTTCTGTATTTACCTTAAGAACTCTGATACATGCAATTCTTATAACTATATCTGTACTCATTTTCTCTCGACTCCTTTTTTATGCTGTGCACACTTTCGAAATTGAATATATAAACATGGACTAGGGTTGGATTAGGGTAAACATTTTTATGGTATATTTAAAGCAAGATTCCTAGAAGCAATTGTAACTTGAAAGTAATAAATTGTTAATTTTTAATTCTGAGTGAAATGTTTAGCTTTCACAATCTTATTTCTAATTTTTACTTTCTAAATTTTTATTTTCAGTTCATATCTGGATGGCTGAGTGGAAGTCCATTTTATTTTAAAACGTTTTTAAAATAAGCCATATTGCTATTATTTAAGCAAATTCTGAAATATGGCGTTCTTGATAAATATTTTGAAATAAGGTGATCTACCATTTAGCCGTCGATATCTGGTTTATCTGCAGCTTTCATAAAATAAGTTCTAAACCGTACAGGAAACGATTGTTCTGGAACATCGCTCGTGTGTTACTTGGTCCCTCACACAAAATAAATACCTGATACACGTTACTTATTACGCCCCCATAGCTTCCTAATATGATGTTATAACGTATACCAAAAGACATACCCCTAATATACGAGTATCGCATACCACAGCTGATATTGCTTCCTAAACAATGACACTGTGTTTCTCTTGTTTAGGTAGCTGAAAGCTAACTTGACGGATGTTAGCTGTATACTTCACGATTAAATTGATTGTTGTAAATGACAAAACAAATTGCAACTAATTAAAACTTAACAGCACAATCAGCCACAAGCTACAAATTGTAAAGTCGGTCAGCATCACAGTTTCGTTTTATTTGGGTTTTAGCGAAGTTTGGAGATGCCAATAAAAAAGATGAAAATATGATAACCGAAAACTTTAATTAGGTAAATTTTTATTCTTGAATTTGACGGTTTTTAGCTAAATGTAAACATACAGGAATATCAGTCAAGGTAGTTAGATTTCTTATAAAGGCTTGGTGCCACGAATTCAAGTGAAAAGTAACTACATATATCTGTCCAAACACGAATAAAACAGCATAAGCTAGCACTGTGAAGCCAAGCAGTAGAGAAAGCGCACTTGTCTGAAATTTGTATTTTCCCACGAGCTTCACGTAGCGCCAGTATAATACAGGGTGGCTGATGAATTTTGCTACATTAAGAAACTCAAATAATTTTTTTTTCAGTGTATGGAATTCATTTTTCTTTTATTCATGTTAAAGCTCATTAAATTTTATTAAATATAGCTTAATTAGTTTTAAAAATAATGGAATTTAAATGCCCCCCCTGCTCGTCGATGCATGTGCGGCATCTTACCAAAAAGTTGTTCATTACTGCTTGGAGAGTTGAGACAGGAATAGCCGCAATTGTTTCTCGAATGGATTGCCTTAGTTCATTCAAAATTGTTGGTTTTGCTTTGAAGACTTCCTGTTTGCAATAACCCCACAAGAAAAAGTCAGGTGCAGTAAGGTCAGGCGACCTGGATGGCCAACGGAATGTGGAGTTTCTGGATATCAGCTTATTGGGAAATTTTCGTCGCAATTCTGTCATAACAGGTTGGGCTATATGAGGAGCTGCACCATCTTGCTGAAACCACACAGAGTTGAAAGAAATTCTCATGCGGCGTAATTCTGGATAGAAAAACTCTCTCAACATGCTCAAGTAACGGTCTCCAGTAACCGTAACGGTGTGACCGTTTTCTTCGAAGAAGTAGGGCCCGACAATGCAGCGTGATGAAACTGCACACCACACTGTGACACGAAGTGGATGCAATTCCGTCTCATGGAGTATCTGTGGGTTGGAAGCACTCCATATTCGACAATTTTGTTTGTTTATGTTGCCGTTTAAATCGAAATGGGCCTCGTCAGACATGAAAAGACAGTTCAACATGTTTCCATCCTCTTCCACCATTTGAAGCATCTTCTGGCAAAATTCCAAGCGAATCGGCAAGTCTGCAGCGTTCAGTTTGTTGGCCATTTGAATTTTATATGGGAATAAGTCCAAATCTTTGTGCATAATTGACTGTTATGACTGTCTGCTTACACCCATTTGAGCAGATAAGCTTCTTGTCGAAACACGTGGATTGTTTTGTATGGCAGCAGCTACAGCAGCGATTGTTTCCTCCGTTCGAACTGAAGGGTTTCGATGGTAAGGTCTTCTGTTGACTGTCCCATGCTCGGCAAAATTGTTTACAAGTCTTATTATGGTCCATCTGCTCGGAGGATTGCCGCCAAACGTGCGCCTATACTCTCTTTGAACCGAAACTACGGACTCCAGTGCGTGAAAGCGGCGGACAATCCAAATTCTTGTTTCAGTGTCCCAGTTATCCATTTTTGCTAAATGTAAAAGTCAATCTGCAAAATAAAAAAAAAATTAACCAGATTCATTAAATAGAAAAAAAGTTATTTAATTTTTTTTTGGTAGCGGCTTTCATCAGCCACCCTGTACTTGCATTCTAGTACAATACTTGCCGGAAGTAAAAGAATGTTCGGCAGTCGAAGGTTTCAGAGAGTTTTAAATAATACGTTATGCATTCGGGTTTCTCGGAAACTACCACCATCAAGTGCCCTCCCTACTCTCATCCGAACGATTTGATTTGACCACGTCGAACCTTCTGAGTTGTTTCAAATAGTTTGTTTCTACAACATAAAGCAGGAGATTGAATAAAAGGTAAAAAGTGGAGTTGCCCATAACTAATTGCTTACCCTAAGCGTCATCAGAGACTCAACACATTAAATATTATTAAGCTCTTGCCTTCGAGTACTTCCCTTAAGATACTTTATTATTGTTGATATTTCAATGGAAACGCAATAATTTCAGAATTTCCCACAAATAGCTATTGCCATTTCTCTTATTTTTTCAGTTGCCAATTTGAAGTGTTAAATTTCGCATATGCATCATAAGCATTAACCCGTGAAGGGTAAGGTTTTACCTAAGACAATCATATAAAAAGAGTAACGAACGCATTGACATTTCGCGTAGCTTCCTCTTCTTATTCTATGCTTGTTTGTTTGAGTAGTGACAAAAACACAAGGTATTTGGTTTTTTAAGATGTAACAGTAATTTGCTAGATATATACCTGGTGCACTCCGGTACTACCACCTTGCGGTACTAGCCCGACTGTCGCGGGATATTTGGTATTACCAATGCGACCTTCTAGGGTAACGAGAGGTAAGAGGCATCAAAAATAATTACACTTTGGGGCTTTTAGTCCCCTCTTACGACAGGCATACCTACCTCGGACATATTCTAACACCTACTTACTTGTTTTAAAATAAAGGTGTGTGGCTCACATAATTTCTTAACAAATAAAAAAGATTTTGAAACCTGTCGTATGTGTCACGTTGTGCATGAGTGGATTAAGTAAGTTATAATGGGGTGCAATTTAAGTGCACAAAATAAATTTGGGGGTAATAATAAAAATAATTTGGAGTGATATAATTCCAAGGAGGTTTAGGCCAAGCTTCTTTCTAATTTGTGGGGTGTACTGAACGGATTCTGCTAATGCAGACGATTCTTTGCTGTGGAACTTTTTATGGCAGAAAGACGCTTGAAGCTCCGCCCAAGCATTGCTGAGAGACGACTTCGGTTTGTAAAAGTGCTCTGTACTGGTGTTCAAACCTGAAAACTGTGATATAACAGACAAGCACAGCAATGAGTATGCCACAGCCATTGCCAATGCATATGTAAACAACATTTGTGGATTTGTAACAACAAACATTTCGATGCCACTTGTATCATCTGTTGGCGTCAATTTGGCATTCACTTTTCCATAAATGTGTCGCCAAAAAGTGCTTACGCGGCACTTGAAGAGTTTAATTTCATACTCAAATGTCTGAGTAGTAGAAATCGCATGCGATATGAAGCCACCCTGCAGTAAAAAAGTTCAATTTAGCATAGTTAAATAACTAACGTCTAAATAGATCATAACTCAAGCAGAGGAATCTGAAATCCGATTACCACTTTTACTCGTAAATAAATTAAAATGTCAGTGTAGCATCACTGATGGCCATGACAACAATCAGCTGTTTTATGATAACAATCTTCAAAAGAAATCTTAAAAGTGAACAGCCGCTTCCAGTTTGTGAAAATTGTGATGTTATTATTAAAAGGTAAGAATTTCTAGTTTAAAAATGTTAAAAAAGTTGGAAGTGCCAGAAACCAGCGTTGTCTAATAAAAAACAGAAATATTTGAGTATTCATGTATTCATGAAACGAGCCCAAGGCGAAGAATAATAATTATTCACTTTTTGAATTTTTATGAAAATTATTATTGTTTTTTACTTATTAATAATCATTTTAATTAATCATTAAAAGTTTTTTGATTGAATAGAGTAGGAAAAATGTTTAGAGACAACTGCCATAGGTTTTCTTATAGATCCATTTCGGAAGCTGCTAGACTTCACTCATATTTGTATACAGAAAGGCTAAACAATTTGAGTGAGACAAGAAACGCGGCGATAGAGCAGCAGCAGCGGCGTTTTATGCTTCGGAGGTTGGTTTTCTCCGAAACCATCGATGGAATCCACGGAAAGCAAAAACTAAAAGCGTAGCGACAGTCCTTTGATTCTTTAGTAGGCATACAAAATTGCCTGATTTTTATTTAGCAGCATTATATTTATTTAACGAATTTAATTTTATACAACTGCAACTAATAGTCCTGATTCAGCAAATGTAGTCTATTTGCAGTTATAAAAAAAAAAAACACTTTTACAAATTATCTGTATGAAAAGCTACAGAAAAAGAGGAACATATATTAAACTTTGTAAACATTTCTTTTAATTCTGTCTTTAATTAATATCGGCGGCCGCCGTGGTGTGAAGGTAGTGTTGCCGGCCTACCACACCGAAGGTCCATGGTTCGAGCCCTGGTACAGGTAACATCAAAAGTGATTTGGAAAAAAGTTTTTCAAAACGGGGTCGCCCCTCGGCAGTGGTTTGGCAAACTCTCCGAGTGTATTTCTGCCATGACAGGCTTCTCAGCAAAAAGTCTCCTTTGTAGATGCCGTTCGGAGTCGGCAGAAAACTGTAGGTCCCACCAATTTGTAGGGAAAATTCAAATCGGCACACCACAAATTGGAAGAGAAGCTTGGCGCAAAAATCTCTTAGGAGGTTTATGATGATATACCTGTTGTATATCGCGCCATAGAGAGAGAGAATTAATATCGTAAGGACTATTGCTATCTTATGCTTTGAAGCGTAAACTCAAAACCCACCCATTTATTTTTTAAGCGTGTCACATTTGCCGGAACTTCCAAAAAATTTCTATAAATCAATTACAACGGCTTTCAATCTAAAGGTATATAAAGATTTTATTAGACTAACAGAAAAAGTTTAAATACTGAGAAATGGCTGGGATTTGTACTGTCCGTTAATACTTACCGCTAAAACTTGACATTTTTCAAAAGTGGGATAGAGCTATTAAACTATACATATTTGGAAAGTACGTTGTTTAAGCTTTCCATTGATGTATAAATCTTTCAGATGCGAGCAAAACTGTGGGTGTGATGGCCATTGGAAGCAAACAATTTTGTTTTTTGCTCATAAGTCCGTTAATATTGACCGCAGACCCCTAAAACTTGGCATTTTTCAAAAGTGCGATAGAGCTATTAAACTATACATATTTGGAAAGTACGTTGTTTTAGCTTTCCATTGATGTATAAATCTTTCAGATGCGAGCAAAACTGTGGGTGTGGTGGCCATTGGAAGCAATCAATTTGGTTTTTTGCTCATAAGTCTGTTAATATTGACCGCAGACCCCTAAAACTTGACATTTTCAAAAGTGCGATAGAGCTATTAAACTAAACATATTTGGAAAGTACGTTGTTTTAGCTTTCCATTGATGTATAAATCTTTCAGATACGAGCGAAACTGTGGGTGTGGTGGCCATTGGAAGCAATCAATTTGGTTTTTTGCTCATAAGTCCGTTAATATTGACCGCAGACCCCCAAAACTTGGCATTTTTCAAAAGTGCGATAGAGCTATTAAACTATACATATTTGGAAAGTACGTTGTTTCAGCTTTTCATTGATGTATAGATCTTTCAAATGCGAGCAAAACTGTGGGTGTGGTGGCCATTGGAAGTAAACAATTTTGTTTTTTGCTCATAAGTCCGTTAATATTGACCGCAGACCCCTAAAACTTGGCATTTTTCAAAAGTGCGATAGAGCTATTAAACTATACATATTTGGAAAGTACGTTGTTTCAGCTTTTCATTGATGTATAAATCTTTCAGATGCGAGCAAAACTGTGGGTGTGATGGCCATTGGAAGCAAACAATTTTGTTTCTTGCTCATAAGTCCGTTAATAGTGACCGCAGACCCCTAAAACTTGACATTTTTCAAAAGTGCGATAGAGCTATTAAACTAAACATATTTGGAAAGTACGTTGTTTTAGCTTTCCATTGATGTATAAATCTTTCAGATGCGAGCAAAACTGTGGGTGTGGTGGCCATTGGAATCAATCAATTAGGTTTTTTGCTCATAAGTCTGTTAATATTGACCGCAGACCCCTAAAACTTGACATTTTCAAAAGTGCGATAGAGCTATTAAACTAAACATATTTGGAAAGTACGTTGTTTTAGCTTTCCATTGATGTATAAATCTTTCAGATACGAGCGAAACTGTGGGTGTGGTGGCCATTGGAAGCAAACAATTTTGTTTCTTGCTCATAAGTCCGTTAATATTGACCGCAGACCCCTAAAACTTGACATTTTTCAAAAGTGCGATAGAGCTATTAAACTATACATATTTGGAAAGTACGTTGTTTCAGCTTTCCATTGATGTATAGATCTTTCAAATGCGAGCAAAACTGTGGGTGTGGTAGCCATTGGAAGTAAATAATTTTGTTTCTTGCTCATAAGTCCGTTAATATTGACCGCAGACCCCTAAAACTTGACATTTTTCAAAAGTGCGATAGAGCTATTAAACTATACATATTTGGAAAGTACGTTGTTTCAGCTTTTCATTGATGTATAGATCTTTCAAATGCGAGCAAAACTGTGGGTGTGGTAGCCATTGGAAGTAAATAATTTTGTTTCTTGCTCATAAGTCCGTTAATATTGACCGCAGACCCCTAAAACTTGACATTTTTCAAAAGTGCGATAGAGCTATTAAACTATACATATTTGGAAAGTACGTTGTTTCAGCTTTCCATTGATGTATAGATCTTTCAAATGCGAGCAAAACTGTGGGTGTGGTAGCCATTGGAAGTAAATAATTTTGTTTCTTGCTCATAAGTCCGTTAATATTGACCGCAGACCCCTAAAACTTGACATTTTTCAAAAGTGCGATAGAGCTATTAAACTATACATATTTGGAAAGTACGTTGTTTCAGCTTTCCATTGATGTATAGATCTTTCAAATGCGAGCAAAACTGTGGGTGTGGTAGCCATTGGAAGTAAATAATTTTGTTTCTTGCTCATAAGTCCGTTAATATTGACCGCAGACCCCTAAAACTTGACATTTTTCAAAAGTGCGATAGAGCTATTAAACTATACATATTTGGAAAGTACGTTGCTTCAGCTTTTCATTGATGTATAAATCTTTCAGATGCGAGCAAAACTGTGGGTGTGATGGCCATTGGAAGCAAACAATTTTGTTTCTTGCTCATAAGTCCGTTAATAGTGACCGCAGACCCCTAAAACTTGACATTTTTCAAAAGTGCGATAGAGCTATTAAACTAAACATATTTGGAAAGTACGTTGTTTTAGCTTTCCATTGATGTATAAATCTTTCAGATGCGAGCAAAACTGTGGGTGTGGTGGCCATTGGAAGCAATCAATTTGGTTTTTTGCTCATAAGTCTGTTAATATTGACCGCAGACCCCTAAAACTTGACATTTTCAAAAGTGCGATAGAGCTATTAAACTAAACATATTTGGAAAGTACGTTGTTTCAGCTTTCCATTGATGTATGAATCTTTCAGATGCGAGCAAAACTGTGGGTGTGATGGCCACTGGAAGCAAACAATTTTGTTTCTTGCTCATAAGTCCGTTAATAGTGACCGCAGACCCCTAAAACTTGACATTTTTCAAAAGTGCGATAGAGCTATTAAACTAAACATATTTGGAAAGTACGTTGTTTCAGCTTTCCATTGATGTATAAATCTTTCAGATGCGAGCAAAACTGTGGGTGTGATGGCCATTGGAAGCAAACAATTTTGTTTCTTGCTCATAAGTCCGTTAATATTGACCGCAGACCCCTAAAACTTGACATTTTTCAAAAGTGCGATAGAGCTATTAAACTAAACATATTTGGAAAGTACGTTGTTTCAGCTTTCCATTGATGTATAAATCTTTCAGATGCGAGCAAAACTGTGGGTGTGATGGCCATTGGAAGCAAACAATTTTGTTTCTTGCTCATAAGTCCGTTAATATTGACCGCAGACCCCTAAAACTTGACATTTTTCAAAAGTGCGATAGAGCTATTAAACTATACATATTTGGAAAGTACGTTGTTTCAGCTTTTCATTGATGTATAAATCTTTCAGATGCGAGCAAAACTGTGGGTGTGGTAGCCATTGGAAGTAAATAATTTTGTTTCTTGCTCATAAGTCCGTTAATATTGACCGCAGACCCCTAAAACTTGACATTTTCAAAAGTGCGATAGAGCTATTAAACTAAACATATTTGGAAAGTACGTTGTTTCAGCTTTCCATTGATGTATAAATCTTTCAGATGCGAGCAAAACTGTGGGTGTGATGGCCACTGGAAGCAAACAATTTTGTTTCTTGCTCATAAGTCCGTTAATAGTGACCGCAGACCCCTAAAACTTGACATTTTTCAAAAGTGCGATAGAGCTATTAAACTAAACATATTTGGAAAGTACGTTGTTTCAGCTTTCCATTGATGTATAAATCTTTCAGATGCGAGCAAAACTGTGGGTGTGATGGCCATTGGAAGCAAACAATTTTGTTTCTTGCTCATAAGTCCGTTAATATTGACCGCAGACCCCTAAAACTTGACATTTTTCAAAAGTGCGATAGAGCTATTAAACTAAACATATTTGGAAAGTACGTTGTTTCAGCTTTCCATTGATGTATAAATCTTTCAGATGCGAGCAAAACTGTGGGTGTGATGGCCATTGGAAGCAAACAATTTTGTTTCTTGCTCATAAGTCCGTTAATATTGACCGCAGACCCCTAAAACTTGACATTTTTCAAAAGTGCGATAGAGCTATTAAGCTATACATATTTGGAAAGTACGTTGTTTCAGCTTTTCATTGATGTATAAATCTTTACGATGCGAGCAAAACTGTGGGTGTGGTAGCCATTGGAAGTAAATAATTTTGTTTCTTGCTCATAAGTCCGTTAATATTGACCGCAGACCCCTAAAACTTGACATTTTTCAAAAGTGCGATAGAACTATTAAACTATACATATTTGGAAAGTACGTTGTTTCAGCTTTTCATTGATGTATAAATCTTTCAGATGCGAGCAAAACTGTGGGTGTGGTAGCCATTGGAAGTAAATAATTTTGTTTCTTGCTCATAAGTCCGTTAATATTGACCGCAGACCCCTAAAACTTGACATTTTTCAAAAGTGCGATAGAGCTATTAAACTATACATATTTGGAAAGTACGTTGTTTCAGCTTTTCATTGATGTATAAATCTTTCAGATGCGAGCAAAACTGTGGGTGTGGTAGCCATTGGAAGTAAATAATTTTGTTTCTTGCTCATAAGTCCGTTAATATTGACCGCAGACCCCTAAAACTTGACATTTTTCAAAAGTGCGATAGAGCTATTAAACTAAACATATTTGGAAAGTACGTTGTTTTAGCTTTCCATTGATGTATAAATCTTTCAGATACGAGCGAAACTGTGCGTGTGGTGGCCATTGGAAGCAAACAATTTTGTTTTTTGCTCATAAGTCCGTTAATATTGACCGCAGACCTCTAAAAGTTGGCATTTTTCAAAAGTGCGATAGAGCTATTAAACTATACATATTTGGAAAGTACGTTGTTTTAGCTTTCCATTGATGTATAGATCTTTCAAATGCGAGCAAAACTGTGGGTGTGGTAGCCATTGGAAGTAAATAATTTTGTTTCTTGCTCATAAGTCCGTTAATATTGACCGCAGACCCCTAAAACTTGACATTTTTCAAAAGTGCGATAGAGCTATTAAACTATACATATTTGGAAAGTACGTTGTTTCAGCTTTTCATTGATGTATAAATCTTTCAGATGCGAGCAAAACTGTGGGTGTGGTAGCCATTGGAAGTAAATAATTTTGTTTCTTGCTCATAAGTCCGTTAATATTGACCGCAGACCCCTAAAACTTGACATTTTTCAAAAGTGCGATAGAGCTATTAAACTATACATAATAGATAGAGCTATTAAACTAAACATATTTGGAAAGTACGTTGTTTTAGCTTTCCATTGATGTATAAATCTTTCAGATACGAGCGAAACTGTGCGTGTGGTGGCCATTGGAAGCAAACAATTTTGTTTTTTGCTCATAAGTCCGTTAATATTGACCGCAGACCTCTAAAAGTTGGCATTTTTCAAAAGTGCGATAGAGCTATTAAACTATACATATTTGGAAAGTACGTTGTTTTAGCTTTCCATTGATGTATAGATCTTTCAAATGCGAGCAAAACTGTGGGTGTGGTGGCCATTGGAAGTAAACAATTTTGTTTTTTGCTCATAAGTCCGTTAATATTGACCGCAGACCCCCAAAACTTGGCATTTTTCAAAAGTGCGATAGAGCTATTAAACTAAACATATTTGGAAAGTACGTTGTTTCAGCTTTCCATTGATGTATAAATCTTTCAAATGCGAGCAAAACTGTGGGTGTGATGGCCATTGGAAGTAAACAATTTTGTTTCTTGCTCATAAGTCCGTTAATATTGACCGCAGACCCCTAAAACTTGACATTTTTCAAAAGTGCGATAGAGCTATTAAACTAAACACATTTGGAAAGTCCGTTGTTTTAGCTTTCCATTGATGTATAGATTTTTCAAATGCGAGCAAAACTGTGGGTGTGGTAGCCATTGGAAGTAAATAATTTTGTTTCTTGCTCATAAGTCCGTTAATATTGACCGCAGACCCCTAAAACTTGACATTTTTCAAAAGTGCGATAGAGCTATTAAACTAAACATATTTGGAAAGTACGTTGTTTTAGCTTTCCATTGATGTATAAATCTTTCAGATGCGAGCAAAACTGTGGGTGTGGTGGCCATTGGAAGCAATCAATTTGGTTTTTTGCTCATAAGTCTGTTAATATTGACCGCAGACCCCTAAAACTTGACATTTTCAAAAGTGCGATAGAGCTATTAAACTAAACATATTTGGAAAGTACGTTGTTTTAGCTTTCCATTGATGTATAGATCTTTCAAATGCGAGCAAAACTGTGGGTGTGATGGCCATTGGAAGCAAACAATTTTGTTTCTTGCTCATAAGTCCGTTAATAGTGACCGCAGACCCCTAAAACTTGACATTTTTCAAAAGTGCGATAGAGCTATTAAACTAAACATATTTGGAAAGTACGTTGTTTTAGCTTTCCATTGATGTATAAATCTTTCAGATGCGAGCAAAACTGTGGGTGTGGTGGCCATTGGAAGCAATCAATTTGGTTTTTTGCTCATAAGTCTGTTAATATTGACCGCAGACCCCTAAAACTTGACATTTTCAAAAGTGCGATAGAGCTATTAAACTAAACATATTTGGAAAGTACGTTGTTTTAGCTTTCCATTGATGTATAAATCTTTCAGATACGAGCGAAACTGTGGGTGTGGTGGCCATTGGAAGCAAACAATTTTGTTTTTTGCTCATAAGTTCGTTAATATTGACCGCAGACCTCTAAAAGTTGGCATTTTTCAAAAGTGCGATAGAGCTATTAAACTATACATATTTGGAAAGTACGTTGTTTTAGCTTTCCATTGATGTATAGATCTTTCAAATGCAAGCAAAACTGTGGGTGTGGTGGCCATTGGAAGTAAACAATTTTGTTTCTTGCTCATAAGTCCGTTAATATTGACCGCAGACCCCTAAAACTTGACATTTTTCAAAAGTGCGATAGAGCTATTAAACTATACATATTTGGAAAGTACGTTGTTTTAGCTTTCCATTGATGTATAAATCTTTCAGATGCGAGCAAAACTGTGGGTGTGATGGCCATTGGAAGCAAACAATTTTGTTTCTTGCTCATAAGTCCGTTAATAGTGACCGCAGACCCCTAAAACTTGACATTTTTCAAAAGTGCGATAGAGCTATTAAACTAAACATATTTGGAAAGTACGTTGTTTTAGCTTTCCATAGATGTATAGATCTTTCAAATGCGAGCAAAACTGTGGGTGTGGTGGCCATTGGAAGTAAACAATTTTGTTTCTTGCTCATAAGTCCGTTAATATTGACCGCAGACCTCTAAAAGTTGGCATTTTTCAAAAGTGCGATAGAGCTATTAAACTATACATATTTGGAAAGTACGTTGTTTTAGCTTTCCATAGATGTATAGATCTTTCAAATGCGAGCAAAACTGTGGGTGTGATGGCCATTGGAAGCAAACAATTTTGTTTTTTGCTCATAAGTCCGTTAATATTGACCGCAGACCTCTAAAAGTTGGCATTTTTCAAAAGTGCGATAGAGCTATTAAACTATACATATTTGGAAAGTACGTTGTTTTAGCTTTCCATTGATGTATAAATCTTTCAGATGCGAGCAAAACTGTGGGTGTGATGGCCATTGGAAGCAAACAATTTTGTTTTTTGCTCATAAGTCCGTTAATATTGACCGCAGACCTCTAAAAGTTGGCATTTTTCAAAAGTGCGATAGAGCTATTAAACTATACATATTTGGAAAGTACGTTGTTTTAGCTTTCCATAGATGTATAGATCTTTCAAATGCGAGCAAAACTGTGGGTGTGGTGGCCATTGGAAGTAAACAATTTTGTTTCTTGCTCATAAGTCCGTTAATATTGACCGCAGACCCCCAAAACTTGGCATTTTTCAAAAGTGCGATAAAGCTATTAAACTAAACATATTTGGAAAGTACGTTGTTTCAGCTTTCCATTGATGTATAAATCTTTCAAATGCGAGCAAAACTGTGGCTGTGGTGGCCATTGGAAGTAAACAATTTTGTTTCTTGCTCATAAGTCCGTTAATATTGACCGCAGACCCCTAAAACTTGACATTTTTCAAAAGTGCGATAGAGCTATTAAACTAAACACATTTGGAAAGTCCGTTGTTTTAGCTTTCCATTGATGTATAGATCTTTCAAATGCGAGCAAAACTGTGGGTGTGGTGGCCATTGGAAGTAAACAATTTTGTTTCTTGCTCATAAGTCCGTTAATATTGACCGCAGACCCCTAAAACTTGACATTTTTCAAAAGTGCGATAGAGCTATTAAACTAAACATATTTGGAAAGTACGTTGTTTCAGCTTTTCATTGATGTATAGATTTTTCAAATGCGAGCAAAACTGTGGGTGTGGTGGCCATTGGAAGTAAACAATTTTGTTTCTTGCTCATAAGTCCGTTAATATTGACCGCAGACCTCTAAAAGTTGGCATTTTTCAAAAGTGCGATAGAGCTATTAAACTATACATATTTGGAAAGTACGTTGTTTTAGCTTTCCATAGATGTATAGATCTTTCAAATGCGAGCAAAACTGTGGGTGTGATGGCCATTGGAAGCAAACAATTTTGTTTTTTGCTCATAAGTCCGTTAATATTGACCGCAGACCTCTAAAAGTTGGCATTTTTCAAAAGTGCGATAGAGCTATTAAACTATACATATTTGGAAAGTACGTTGTTTTAGCTTTCCATTGATGTATAAATCTTTCAGATGCGAGCAAAACTGTGGGTGTGATGGCCATTGGAAGCAAACAATTTTGTTTCTTGCTCATAAGTCCGTTAATAGTGACCGCAGACCCCTAAAACTTGACATCTTTCAAAAGTGCGATAGAGCTATTAAACTAAACATATTTGGAAAGTACGTTGTTTTAGCTTTCCATAGATGTATAGATCTTTCAAATGCGAGCAAAACTGTGGGTGTGGTGGCCATTGGAAGTAAACAATTTTGTTTCTTGCTCATAAGTCCGTTAATATTGACCGCAGACCTCTAAAAGTTGGCATTTTTCAAAAGTGCGATAGAGCTATTAAACTATACATATTTGGAAAGTACGTTGTTTTAGCTTTCCATAGATGTATAGATCTTTCAAATGCGAGCAAAACTGTGGGTGTGATGGCCATTGGAAGCAAACAATTTTGTTTTTTGCTCATAAGTCCGTTAATATTGACCGCAGACCTCTAAAAGTTGGCATTTTTCAAAAGTGCGATAGAGCTATTAAACTATACATATTTGGAAAGTACGTTGTTTTAGCTTTCCATTGATGTATAAATCTTTCAGATGCGAGCAAAACTGTGGGTGTGATGGCCATTGGAAGCAAACAATTTTGTTTTTTGCTCATAAGTCCGTTAATATTGACCGCAGACCTCTAAAAGTTGGCATTTTTCAAAAGTGCGATAGAGCTATTAAACTATACATATTTGGAAAGTACGTTGTTTTAGCTTTCCATAGATGTATAGATCTTTCAAATGCGAGCAAAACTGTGGGTGTGGTGGCCATTGGAAGTAAACAATTTTGTTTCTTGCTCATAAGTCCGTTAATATTGACCGCAGACCCCCAAAACTTGGCATTTTTCAAAAGTGCGATAGAGCTATTAAACTAAACATATTTGGAAAGTACGTTGTTTCAGCTTTCCATTGATGTATAAATCTTTCAAATGCGAGCAAAACTGTGGCTGTGGTGGCCATTGGAAGTAAACAATTTTGTTTCTTGCTCATAAGTCCGTTAATATTGACCGCAGACCCCTAAAACTTGACATTTTTCAAAAGTGCGATAGAGCTATTAAACTAAACATATTTGGAAAGTACGTTGTTTTAGCTTTCCATAGATGTATAGATCTTTCAAATGCGAGCAAAACTGTGGGTGTGGTGGCCATTGGAAGTAAACAATTTTGTTTCTTGCTCATAAGTCCGTTAATATTGACCGCAGACCTCTAAAAGTTGGCATTTTTCAAAAGTGCGATAGAGCTATTAAACTATACATATTTGGAAAGTACGTTGTTTTAGCTTTCCATAGATGTATAGATCTTTCAAATGCGAGCAAAACTGTGGGTGTGATGGCCATTGGAAGCAAACAATTTTGTTTTTTGCTCATAAGTCCGTTAATATTGACCGCAGACCTCTAAAAGTTGGCATTTTTCAAAAGTGCGATAGAGCTATTAAACTATACATATTTGGAAAGTACGTTGTTTTAGCTTTCCATTGATGTATAAATCTTTCAGATGCGAGCAAAACTGTGGGTGTGATGGCCATTGGAAGCAAACAATTTTGTTTTTTGCTCATAAGTCCGTTAATATTGACCGCAGACCTCTAAAAGTTGGCATTTTTCAAAAGTGCGATAGAGCTATTAAACTATACATATTTGGAAAGTACGTTGTTTTAGCTTTCCATAGATGTATAGATCTTTCAAATGCGAGCAAAACTGTGGGTGTGGTGGCCATTGGAAGTAAACAATTTTGTTTCTTGCTCATAAGTCCGTTAATATTGACCGCAGACCCCCAAAACTTGGCATTTTTCAAAAGTGCGATAGAGCTATTAAACTAAACATATTTGGAAAGTACGTTGTTTCAGCTTTCCATTGATGTATAAATCTTTCAAATGCGAGCAAAACTGTGGCTGTGGTGGCCATTGGAAGTAAACAATTTTGTTTCTTGCTCATAAGTCCGTTAATATTGACCGCAGACCCCTAAAACTTGACATTTTTCAAAAGTGCGATAGAGCTATTAAACTAAACACATTTGGAAAGTCCGTTGTTTTAGCTTTCCATTGATGTATAGATCTTTCAAATGCGAGCAAAACTGTGGGTGTTGTGGCCATTGGAAGTAAACAATTTTGTTTCTTGCTCATAAGTCCGTTAATATTGACCGCAGACCCCTAAAACTTGACATTTTTCAAAAGTGCGATAGAGCTATTAAACTAAACACATTTGGAAAGTCCGTTGTTTCAGCTTTTCATTGATGTATAGATTTTTCAAATGCGAGCAAAACTGTGGGTGTGGTGGCCATTGGAAGTAAACAATTTTGTTTCTTGCTCATAAGTCCGTTAATATTGACCGCAGACCTCTAAAAGTTGGCATTTTTCAAAAGTGCGATAGAGCTATTAAACTATACATATTTGGAAAGTACGTTGTTTTAGCTTTCCATCGATGTATAGATCTTTCAAATGCGAGCAAAACTGTGGGTGTGATGGCCATTGGAAGCAAACAATTTTGTTTTTTGCTCATAAGTCCGTTAATATTGACCGCAGACCTCTAAAAGTTGGCATTTTTCAAAAGTGCGATAGAGCTATTAAACTATACATATTTGGAAAGTACGTTGTTTTAGCTTTCCATTGATGTATAAATCTTTCAGATGCGAGCAAAACTGTGGGTGTGATGGCCATTGGAAGCAAACAATTTTGTTTTTTGCTCATAAGTCCGTTAATATTGACCGCAGACCTCTAAAAGTTGGCATTTTTCAAAAGTGCGATAGAGCTATTAAACTATACATATTTGGAAAGTACGTTGTTTTAGCTTTCCATAGATGTATAGATCTTTCAAATGCGAGCAAAACTGTGGGTGTGGTGGCCATTGGAAGTAAACAATTTTGTTTCTTGCTCATAAGTCCGTTAATATTGACCGCAGACCCCTAAAACTTGGCATTTTTCAAAAGTGCGATAGAGCTATTAAACTAAACATATTTGGAAAGTACGTTGTTTTAGCTTTCCATAGATGTATAGATCTTTCAAATGCGAGCAAAACTGTGGGTGTGGTGGCCATTGGAAGTAAACAATTTTGTTTCTTGCTCATAAGTCCGTTAATATTGACCGCAGACCTCTAAAAGTTGGCATTTTTCAAAAGTGCGATAGAGCTATTAAACTATACATATTTGGAAAGTACGTTGTTTTAGCTTTCCATAGATGTATAGATCTTTCAAATGCGAGCAAAACTGTGGGTGTGATGGCCATTGGAAGCAAACAATTTTGTTTTTTGCTCATAAGTCCGTTAATATTGACCGCAGACCTCTAAAAGTTGGCATTTTTCAAAAGTGCGATAGAGCTATTAAACTATACATATTTGGAAAGTACGTTGTTTTAGCTTTCCATTGATGTATAAATCTTTCAGATGCGAGCAAAACTGTGGGTGTGATGGCCATTGGAAGCAAACAATTTTGTTTTTTGCTCATAAGTCCGTTAATATTGACCGCAGACCTCTAAAAGTTGGCATTTTTCAAAAGTGCGATAGAGCTATTAAACTATACATATTTGGAAAGTACGTTGTTTTAGCTTTCCATAGATGTATAGATCTTTCAAATGCGAGCAAAACTGTGGGTGTGGTGGCCATTGGAAGTAAACAATTTTGTTTCTTGCTCATAAGTCCGTTAATATTGACCGCAGACCCCCAAAACTTGGCATTTTTCAAAAGTGCGATAGAGCTATTAAACTAAACATATTTGGAAAGTACGTTGTTTCAGCTTTCCATTGATGTATAAATCTTTCAAATGCGAGCAAAACTGTGGCTGTGGTGGCCATTGGAAGTAAACAATTTTGTTTCTTGCTCATAAGTCCGTTAATATTGACCGCAGACCCCTAAAACTTGACATTTTTCAAAAGTGCGATAGAGCTATTAAACTAAACACATTTGGAAAGTCCGTTGTTTTAGCTTTCCATTGATGTATAGATCTTTCAAATGCGAGCAAAACTGTGGGTGTGGTGGCCATTGGAAGTAAACAATTTTGTTTCTTGCTCATAAGTCCGTTAATATTGACCGCAGACCCCTAAAACTTGACATTTTTCAAAAGTGCGATAGAGCTATTAAACTAAACATATTTGGAAAGTACGTTGTTTCAGCTTTTCATTGATGTATAGATTTTTCAAATGCGAGCAAAACTGTGGGTGTGGTGGCCATTGGAAGTAAACAATTTTGTTTCTTGCTCATAAGTCCGTTAATATTGACCGCAGACCTCTAAAAGTTGGCATTTTTCAAAAGTGCGATAGAGCTATTAAACTATACATATTTGGAAAGTACGTTGTTTTAGCTTTCCATCGATGTATAGATCTTTCAAATGCGAGCAAAACTGTGGGTGTGATGGCCATTGGAAGCAAACAATTTTGTTTTTTGCTCATAAGTCCGTTAATATTGACCGCAGACCTCTAAAAGTTGGCATTTTTCAAAAGTGCGATAGAGCTATTAAACTATACATATTTGGAAAGTACGTTGTTTTAGCTTTCCATTGATGTATAAATCTTTCAGATGCGAGCAAAACTGTGGGTGTGATGGCCATTGGAAGCAAACAATTTTGTTTTTTGCTCATAAGTCCGTTAATATTGACCGCAGACCTCTAAAAGTTGGCATTTTTCAAAAGTGCGATAGAGCTATTAAACTATACATATTTGGAAAGTACGTTGTTTTAGCTTTCCATAGATGTATAGATCTTTCAAATGCGAGCAAAACTGTGGGTGTGATGGCCATTGGAAGCAAACAATTTTGTTTCTTGCTCATAAGTCCGTTAATATTGACCGCAGACCCCCAAAACTTGGCATTTTTCAAAAGTGCGATAGAGCTATTAAACTAAACATATTTGGAAAGTACGTTGTTTCAGCTTTCCATTGATGTATAAATCTTTCAAATGCGAGCAAAACTGTGGCTGTGGTGGCCATTGGAAGTAAACAATTTTGTTTCTTGCTCATAAGTCCGTTAATATTGACCGCAGACCCCTAAAACTTGACATTTTTCAAAAGTGCGATAGAGCTATTAAACTAAACACATTTGGAAAGTCCGTTGTTTTAGCTTTCCATTGATGTATAGATCTTTCAAATGCGAGCAAAACTGTGGGTGTGGTGGCCATTGGAAGTAAACAATTTTGTTTCTTGCTCATAAGTCCGTTAATATTGACCGCAGACCCCTAAAACTTGACATTTTTCAAAAGTGCGATAGAGCTATTAAACTAAACATATTTGGAAAGTACGTTGTTTCAGCTTTTCATTGATGTATAGATTTTTCAAATGCGAGCAAAACTGTGGGTGTGGTAGCCATTGGAAGTAAATAATTTTGTTTCTTGCTCATAAGTCCGTTAATATTGACCGCAGACCCCTAAAACTTGACATTTTTCAAAAGTGCGATAGAGCTATTAGACTAAACATATTTGGAAAGTACGTTGTTTCAGCTTTCCATTGATGTATAAATCTTTCAAATGCGAGCAAAACTGTGGGTGTGGTGGCCATTGGAAACAAACAATTTTGTTTTTTGCTCATAAGTCCGTTAATATTGGCCGCAGACCCGCAAAACTTGGCATTTTTCAAAAGTGCGATAGAGCTATTAAACTAAACATATTTGGAAAGTACGTTGTTTCAGCTTTCCATTGATGTATAAATCTTTCAAATGCGAGCAAAACTGTGGGTGTGATGGCCATTGGAAGCAAACAATTTTGTTTCTTGCTCATAAGTCCGTTAATATTGGCCGCAGACCCCCAAAACTTGGCATTTTTCAAAAGTGCGATAGAGCTATTAAACTAAACATATTTGGAAAGTACGTTGTTTCAGCTTTTCATTGATGTATAGATCTTTCAAATGCGAGCAAAACTGTGGGTGTGATGGCCATTGGAAGCAAGCAATTTTGTTTCTTGCTCATACGTCCGTTAATATTGACCGCAGACCTCTAAAAGTTGGCATTTTTCAAAAGTGCGATAGAGCTATTAAACTATACATATTTGGAAAGTACGTTGTTTTAGCTTTCCATAGATGTATAGATCTTTCAAATGCGAGCAAAACTGTGGGTGTGATGGCCATTGGAAGCAAACAATTTTGTTTTTTGCTCATAAGTCCGTTAATATTGACCGCAGACCTCTAAAAGTTGGCATTTTTCAAAAGTGCGATAGAGCTATTAAACTATACATATTTGGAAAGTACGTTGTTTTAGCTTTCCATTGATGTATAAATCTTTCAGATGCGAGCAAAACTGTGGGTGTGATGGCCATTGGAAGCAAACAATTTTGTTTTTTGCTCATAAGTCCGTTAATATTGACCGCAGACCTCTAAAAGTTGGCATTTTTCAAAAGTGCGATAGAGCTATTAAACTATACATATTTGGAAAGTACGTTGTTTTAGCTTTCCATAGATGTATAGATCTTTCAAATGCGAGCAAAACTGTGGGTGTGGTGGCCATTGGAAGTAAACAATTTTGTTTCTTGCTCATAAGTCCGTTAATATTGACCGCAGACCCCCAAAACTTGGCATTTTTCAAAAGTGCGATAGAGCTATTAAACTAAACATATTTGGAAAGTACGTTGTTTCAGCTTTCCATTGATGTATAAATCTTTCAAATGCGAGCAAAACTGTGGCTGTGGTGGCCATTGGAAGTAAACAATTTTGTTTCTTGCTCATAAGTCCGTTAATATTGACCGCAGACCCCTAAAACTTGACATTTTTCAAAAGTGCGATAGAGCTATTAAACTAAACACATTTGGAAAGTCCGTTGTTTTAGCTTTCCATTGATGTATAGATCTTTCAAATGCGAGCAAAACTGTGGGTGTGGTGGCCATTGGAAGTAAACAATTTTGTTTCTTGCTCATAAGTCCGTTAATATTGACCGCAGACCCCTAAAACTTGACATTTTTCAAAAGTGCGATAGAGCTATTAAACTAAACATATTTGGAAAGTACGTTGTTTCAGCTTTTCATTGATGTATAGATTTTTCAAATGCGAGCAAAACTGTGGGTGTGGTAGCCATTGGAAGTAAATAATTTTGTTTCTTGCTCATAAGTCCGTTAATATTGACCGCAGACCCCTAAAACTTGACATTTTTCAAAAGTGCGATAGAGCTATTAGACTAAACATATTTGGAAAGTACGTTGTTTCAGCTTTCCATTGATGTATAAATCTTTCAAATGCGAGCAAAACTGTGGGTGTGGTGGCCATTGGAAACAAACAATTTTGTTTTTTGCTCATAAGTCCGTTAATATTGGCCGCAGACCCCCAAAACTTGGCATTTTTCAAAAGTGCGATAGAGCTATTAAACTAAACATATTTGGAAAGTACGTTGTTTCAGCTTTCCATTGATGTATAAATCTTTCAAATGCGAGCAAAGCTGTGGGTGTGATGGCCATTGGAAGCAAACAATTTTGTTTCTTGCTCATAAGTCCGTTAATATTGGCCGCAGACCCCCAAAACTTGGCATTTTTCAAAAGTGCGATAGAGCTATTAAACTAAACATATTTGGAAAGTACGTTGTTTCAGCTTTTCATTGATGTATAGATCTTTCAAATGCGAGCAAAACTGTGGGTGTGATGGCCATTGGAAGCAAACAATTTTGTTTCTTGCTCATACGTCCGTTAATATTGGCCGCAGACCCCCAAAACTTGGCATTTTTCAAAAGTGCGATAGAGCTATTAAACTAAACATATTTGGAAAGTACGTTGTTTCAGCTTTCCATTGATGTATAAATCTTTCAAATGCGAGCAAAACTGTGGGTGTGATGGCCATTGGAAGCAAACAATTTTGTTTCTTGCTCATAAGTCCGTTAATATTGGCCGCAGACCCCCAAAACTTGGCATTTTTCAAAAGTGCGATAGAGCTATTAAACTAAACATATTTGGAAAGTACGTTGTTTCAGCTTTCCATTGATGTATAAATCTTTCAAATGCGAGCAAAACTGTGGGTGTGGTGGCCATTGGAAACAAACAATTTTGTTTTTTGCTCATAAGTCCGTTAATATTGGCCGCAGACCCCCAAAACTTGGCATTTTTCAAAAGTGCGATAGAGCTATTAAACTAAACATATTTGGAAAGTACGTTGTTTCAGCTTTCCATTGATGTATAAATCTTTCAAATGCGAGCAAAACTGTGGGTGTGATGGCCATTGGAAGCAAACAATTTTGTTTCTTGCTCAGAAGTCCGTTAATATTGGCCGCAGACCCCCAAAACTTGGCATTTTTCAAAAGTGCGATAGAGCTATTACACTAAACATATTTGGAAAGTACGTTGTTTCAGCTTTCCATTGATGTATAAATCTTTCAAATGCGAGCAAAACTGTGGGTGTGGTGGCCATTGGAAGCAAACAATTTTGTTTCTTGCTCATAAGTCCGTTAATATTGGCCGCAGACCCCCAAAACTTGGCATTTTTCAAAAGTGCGATAGAGCTATTAAACTAAACACATTTGGAAAGTCCGTTGTTTTAGCTTTCCATTGATGTATAGATCTTTCAAATGCGAGCAAAACTGTGGGTGTGGTGGCCATTGGAAGTAAACAATTTTGTTTCTTGCTCATAAGTCCGTTAATATTGACCGCAGACCCCTAAAACTTGACATTTTTCAAAAGTGCGATAGAGCTATTAAACTAAACATATTTGGAAAGTACGTTGTTTCAGCTTTTCATTGATGTATAGATTTTTCAAATGCGAGCAAAACTGTGGGTGTGGTAGCCATTGGAAGTAAATAATTTTGTTTCTTGCTCATAAGTCCGTTAATATTGACCGCAGACCCCTAAAACTTGACATTTTTCAAAAGTGCGATAGAGCTATTAGACTAAACATATTTGGAAAGTACGTTGTTTCAGCTTTCCATTGATGTATAAATCTTTCAAATGCGAGCAAAACTGTGGGTGTGGTGGCCATTGGAAACAAACAATTTTGTTTTTTGCTCATAAGTCCGTTAATATTGGCCGCAGACCCCCAAAACTTGGCATTTTTCAAAAGTGCGATAGAGCTATTAAACTAAACATATTTGGAAAGTACGTTGTTTCAGCTTTCCATTGATGTATAAATCTTTCAAATGCGAGCAAAACTGTGGGTGTGATGGCCATTGGAAGCAAACAATTTTGTTTCTTGCTCATAAGTCCGTTAATATTGGCCGCAGACCCCCAAAACTTGGCATTTTTCAAAAGTGCGATAGAGCTATTAAACTAAACATATTTGGAAAGTACGTTGTTTCAGCTTTTCATTGATGTATAGATCTTTCAAATGCGAGCAAAACTGTGGGTGTGATGGCCATTGGAAGCAAGCAATTTTGTTTCTTGCTCATACGTCCGTTAATATTGACCGCAGACCTCTAAAAGTTGGCATTTTTCAAAAGTGCGATAGAGCTATTAAACTATACATATTTGGAAAGTACGTTGTTTTAGCTTTCCATTGATGTATAAATCTTTCAGATGCGAGCAAAACTGTGGGTGTGATGGCCATTGGAAGCAAACAATTTTGTTTTTTGCTCATAAGTCCGTTAATATTGACCGCAGACCTCTAAAAGTTGGCATTTTTCAAAAGTGCGATAGAGCTATTAAACTATACATATTTGGAAAGTACGTTGTTTTAGCTTTCCATAGATGTATAGATCTTTCAAATGCGAGCAAAACTGTGGGTGTGGTGGCCATTGGAAGTAAACAATTTTGTTTCTTGCTCATAAGTCCGTTAATATTGACCGCAGACCCCTAAAACTTGACATTTTTCAAAAGTGCGATAGAGCTATTAAACTAAACACATTTGGAAAGTCCGTTGTTTCAGCTTTTCATTGATGTATAGATTTTTCAAATGCGAGCAAAACTGTGGGTGTGGTAGCCATTGGAAGTAAATAATTTTGTTTCTTGCTCATAAGTCCGTTAATATTGACCGCAGACCCCTAAAACTTGACATTTTTCAAAAGTGCGATAGAGCTATTAGACTAAACATATTTGGAAAGTACGTTGTTTCAGCTTTCCATTGATGTATAAATCTTTCACATGCGAGCAAAACTGTGGGTGTGGTGGCCATTGGAAACAAACAATTTTGTTTTTTGCTCATAAGTCCGTTAATATTGGCCGCAGACCCCCAAAACTTGGCATTTTTCAAAAGTGCGATAGAGCTATTAAACTAAACATATTTGGAAAGTACGTTGTTTCAGCTTTCCATTGATGTATAAATCTTTCAAATGCGAGCAAAACTGTGGGTGTGATGGCCATTGGAAGCAAACAATTTTGTTTCTTGCTCATAAGTCCGTTAATATTGGCCGCAGACCCCCAAAACTTGGCATTTTTCAAAAGTGCGATAGAGCTATTAAACTAAACATATTTGGAAAGTACGTTGTTTCAGCTTTTCATTGATGTATAGATCTTTCAAATGCGAGCAAAACTGTGGGTGTGATGGCCATTGGAAGCAAACAATTTTGTTTCTTGCTCATACGTCCGTTAATATTGGCCGCAGACCCCCAAAACTTGGCATTTTTCAAAAGTGCGATAGAGCTATTAAACTAAACATATTTGGAAAGTACGTTGTTTCAGCTTTCCAATGATGTATAAATCTTTCAAATGCGAGCAAAACTGTGGGTGTGGTGGCCATAGGAAACAAACAATTTTGTTTTTTGCTCATAAGTCCGTTAATATTGGCCGCAGACCCCCAAAACTTGGCATTTTTCAAAAGTGCGATAGAGCTATTAAACTAAACATATTTGGAAAGTACGTTGTTTCAGCTTTCCATTGATGTATAGATCTTTCAAATGCGAGCAAAACTGTGGGTGTGATGGCCATTGGAAGCAAACAATTTTGTTTCTTGCTCATAAGTCCGTTAATATTGGCCGCAGACCCCCAAAACTTGGCATTTTTCAAAAGTGCGATAGAGCTATTAAACTAAACATATTTGGAAAGTACGTTGTTTCAGCTTTCCATTGATGTATAAATCTTTCAAATGCGAGCAAAACTGTGGGTGTGGTGGCCATTGGAAACAAACAATTTTGTTTTTTGCTCATAAGTCCGTTAATATTGGCCGCAGACCCCCAAAACTTGGCATTTTTCAAAAGTGCGATAGAGCTATTAAACTAAACATATTTGGAAAGTACGTTGTTTCAGCTTTCCATTGATGTATAAATCTTTCAAATGCGAGCAAAACTGTGGGTGTGATGGCCATTGGAAGCAAACAATTTTGTTTCTTGCTCAGAAGTCCGTTAATATTGGCCGCAGACCCCCAAAACTTGGCATTTTTCAAAAGTGCGATAGAGCTATTAAACTAAACATATTTGGAAAGTACGTTGTTTCAGCTTTCCATTGATGTATAAATCTTTCAAATGCGAGCAAAACTGTGGGTGTGGTGGCCATTGGAAACAAACAATTTTGTTTTTTGCTCATAAGTCCGTTAATATTGGCCGCAGACCCCCAAAACTTGGCATTTTTCAAAAGTGCGATAGAGCTATTAAACTAAACATATTTGGAAAGTACGTTGTTTCAGCTTTTCATTGATGTATAGATTTTTCAAATGCGAGCAAAACTGTGGGTGTGGTAGCCATTGGAAGTAAATAATTTTGTTTCTTGCTCATAAGTCCGTTAATATTGACCGCAGACCCCTAAAACTTGACATTTTTCAAAAGTGCGATAGAGCTATTAAACTAAACATATTTGGAAAGTACGTTGTTTTAGCTTTCCATTGATGTATAAATCTTTCAGATACGAGCGAAACTGTGCGTGTGGTGGCCATTGGAAGTAAATAATTTTGTTTCTTGCTCATAAGTCCGTTAATATTGACCGCAGACCCCTAAAACTTGACATTTTTCAAAAGTGCGATAGAGCTATTAAACTAAACATATTTGGAAAGTACGTTGTTTCAGCTTTTCATTGATGTATAGATTTTTCAAATGCGAGCAAAACTGTGGGTGTGGTAGCCATTGGAAGTAAATAATTTTGTTTCTTGCTCATAAGTCCGTTAATATTGACCGCAGACCCCCAAAACTTGGCATTTTCAAAAGTGCGATAGAGCTATTAAACTAAACATATTTGGAAAGTACGTTGTTTCAGCTTTCCATTGATGTATAAATCTTTCAAATGCGAGCAAAACTGTGGGTGTGGTGGCCATAGGAAACAAACAATTTTGTTTCTTGCTCATAAGTCCGTTAATATTGGCCGCAGACCCCCAAAACTTGGCATTTTTCAAAAGTGCGATAGAGCTATTAAACTAAACATATTTGGAAAGTACGTTGTTTCAGCTTTCCATTGATGTATAAATCTTTCAAATGCGAGCAAAACTGTGGGTGTGATGGCCATTGGAAGCAAACAATTTTGTTTCTTGCTCAGAAGTCCGTTAATATTGGCCGCAGACCCCCAAAACTTGGCATTTTTCAAAAGTGCGATAGAGCTATTAAACTAAACATATTTGGAAAGTACGTTGTTTCAGCTTTCCATTGATGTATAAATCTTTCAAATGCGAGCAAAACTGTGGGTGTGGTGGCCATTGGAAACAAACAATTTTGTTTTTTGCTCATAAGTCCGTTAATATTGGCCGCAGACCCCCAAAACTTGGCATTTTTCAAAAGTGCGATAGAGCTATTAAACTAAACATATTTGGAAAGTACGTTGTTTTAGCTTTCCATTGATGTATAAATCTTTCAGATACGAGCGAAACTGTGCGTGTGGTGGCCATTGGAAGTAAATAATTTTGTTTCTTGCTCATAAGTCCGTTAATATTGACCGCAGACCCCTAAAACTTGACATTTTTCAAAAGTGCGATAGAGCTATTAAACTAAACATATTTGGAAAGTACGTTGTTTCAGCTTTTCATTGATGTATAGATTTTTCAAATGCGAGCAAAACTGTGGGTGTGGTAGCCATTGGAAGTAAATAATTTTGTTTCTTGCTCATAAGTCCGTTAATATTGACCGCAGACCCCCAAAACTTGGCATTTTCAAAAGTGCGATAGAGCTATTAAACTAAACATATTTGGAAAGTACGTTGTTTCAGCTTTTCATTGATGTATAGATTTTTCAAATGCGAGCAAAACTGTGGGTGTGGTAGCCATTGGAAGTAAATAATTTTGTTTCTTGCTCATAAGTCCGTTAATATTGACCGCAGACCCCTAAAACTTGACATTTTTCAAAAGTGCGATAGAGCTATTAAACTAAACATATTTGGAAAGTACGTTGTTTTAGCTTTCCATTGATGTATAAATCATTCAGATACGAGCGAAACTGTGCGTGTGGTGGCCATTGGAAGTAAATAATTTTGTTTCTTGCTCATAAGTCCGTTAATATTGACCGCAGACCCCTAAAACTTGACATTTTTCAAAAGTGCGATAGAGCTATTAAACTAAACATATTTGGAAAGTACGTTGTTTCAGCTTTTCATTGATGTATAGATTTTTCAAATGCGAGCAAAACTGTGGGTGTGGTAGCCATTGGAAGTAAATAATTTTGTTTCTTGCTCATAAGTCCGTTAATATTGACCGCAGACCCCCAAAACTTGGCATTTTCAAAAGTGCGATAGAGCTATTAAACTAAACATATTTGGAAAGTACGTTGTTTCAGCTTTCCATTGATGTATAAATCTTTCAAATGCGAGCAAAACTGTGGGTGTGGTGGCCATTGGAAACAAACAATTTTGTTTTTTGCTCATAAGTCCGTTAATATTGGCCGCAGACCCCCAAAACTTGGCATTTTTCAAAAGTGCGATAGAGCTATTAAACTAAACATATTTGGAAAGTACGTTGTTTCAGCTTTCCATTGATGTATAAATCTTTCAGATACGAGCGAAACTGTGCGTGTGGTGGCCATTGGAAGCAAACAATTTTGTTTTTTGCTCATAAGTCCGTTAATATTGACCGCAGACCTCTAAAAGTTGGCATTTTTCAAAAGTGCGATAGAGCTATTAAACTATACATATTTGGAAAGTACGTTGTTTTAGCTTTCCATTGATGTATAGATCTTTCAAATGCGAGCAAAACTGTGGGTGTGATGGCCATTGGAAGCAAACAATTTTGTTTCTTGCTCATAAGTCCGTTAATATTGACCGCAGACCCCTAAAACTTGACATTTTTCAAAAGTGCGATAGAGCTATTAAACTAAACATATTTGGAAAGTACGTTGTTTTAGCTTTCCATTGATGTATAAATTTTTCAGATGCGAGCAAAACTGTGGGTGTGGTGGCCATTGGAAGCAATCAATTTGGTTTTTTGCTCATAAGTCTGTTAATATTGACCGCAGACCCCTAAAACTTGACATTTTCAAAAGTGCGATAGAGCTATTAAACTAAACATATTTGGAAAGTACGTTGTTTTAGCTTTCCATTGATGTATAAATCTTTCAGATACGAGCGAAACTGTGCGTGTGGTGGCCATTGGAAGCAAACAATTTTGTTTTTTGCTCATAAGTCCGTTAATATTGACCGCAGACCTCTAAAAGTTGGCATTTTTCAAAAGTGCGATAGAGCTATTAAACTATACATATTTGGAAAGTACGTTGTTTTAGCTTTCCATTGATGTATAGATCTTTCAAATGCGAGCAAAACTGTGGGTGTGGTGGCCATTGGAAGTAAACAATTTTGTTTCTTGCTCATAAGTCCGTTAATATTGACCGCAGACCTCTAAAAGTTGGCATTTTTCAAAAGTGCGATAGAGCTATTAAACTATACATATTTGGAAAGTACGTTGTTTTAGCTTTCCATTGATGTATAGATCTTTCAAATGCGAGCAAAACTGTGGGTGTGGTGGCCATTGGAAGTAAACAATTTTGTTTCTTGCTCATAAGTCCGTTAATATTGACCGCAGACCCCCAAAACTTGGCATTTTTCAAAAGTGCGATAGAGCTATTAAACTATACATATTTGGAAAGTACGTTGTTTTAGCTTTCCATTGATGTATAAATCTTTCAGATGCGAGCAAAACTGTGGGTGTGGTGGCCATTGGAAGCAATCAATTTGGTTTTTTGCTCATAAGTCTGTTAATATTGACCGCAGACCCCTAAAACTTGACATTTTCAAAAGTGCGATAGAGCTATTAAACTATACATATTTGGAAAGTACGTTGTTTTAGCTTTCCATTGATGTATAGATCTTTCAAATGCGAGCAAAACTGTGGCTGTGGTAGCCATTGGAAACAAACAATTTTGTTTTTTGCTCATAAGTCCGTTAATATTGACCGCAGACCCCCAAAACTTGGCATTTTTCAAAAGTGCGATAGAGCTATTAAACTATACATATTTGGAAAGTACGTTGTTTCAGCTTTTGATTGATGTATAGATCTTTCACATGCGAGCAAAACTGTGGCTGTGGTAGCATTGGAAACAAACAATTTTGTTTTTTGCTCATAAGTCCGTTAATATTGGCCGCAGACCCCCAAAACTTGGCATTTTTCAAAAGTGCGATAGAGCTATTAAACTATACGTATTTGGAAAGTACGTTGTTTCAGCTTTTGATTGATGTATAGATCTTTCAAATGCGAGCAAAACTGTGGCTGTGGTAGCATTGGAAACAAACAATTTTGTTTTTTGCTCATAAGTCCGTTAATATTGGCCGCAGACCCCCAAAACTTGGCATTTTTCAAAAGTGCGATAGAGCTATTAAACTATACATATTTGGAAAGTACGTTGTTTCAGCTTTTCATTGATGTATAGATCTTTCAAATGCGAGCAAAACTGTGGGTGTGGTGGCCATTGGAAACAAACAATTTTGTTTTTTGCTCATAAGTCCGTTAATATTGGCCGCAGACCCCCAAAACTTGGCATTTTTCAAAAGTGCGATAGAGCTATTAAACTATACATATTTGGAAAGTACGTTGTTTCAGCTTTTCATTGATGTATAGATCTTTCAAATGCGAGCAAAACTGTGGCTGTGGTAGCCATTGGAAACAAACAATTTTGTTTTTTGCTCATAAGTCCGTTAATATTGGCCGCAGACCCCCAAAACTTGGCATTTTTCAAAAGTGCGATAGAGCTATTAAACTATACATATTTGGAAAGTACGTTGTTTCAGCTTTTGATTGATGTATAGATCTTTCAAATGCGAGCAAAACTGTGGCTGTGGTAGCATTGGAAACAAACAATTTTGTTTTTTGCTCATAAGTCCGTTAATATTGGCCGCAGACCCCCAAAACTTTTCATTTTTCAAAAGTGCGATAGAGCTATTAAACTATACATATTTGGAAAGTACGTTGTTTCAGCTTTTCATTGATGTATAGATCTTTCAAATGCGAGCAAAACTGTGGGTGTGGTGGCCATTGGAAACAAACAATTTTGTTTTTTGCTCATAAGTCCGTTAATATTGGCCGCAGACCCCCAAAACTTTTCATTTTTCAAAAGTGCGATAGAGCTATTAAACTATACATATTTGGAAAGTACGTTGCTTCAGCTTTTCATTGATGTATAGATCTTTCAAATGCGAGCAAAACTGTGGGTGTGGTGGCCATTGGAAACAAACAATTTTGTTTTTTGCTCATAAGTCCGTTAATATTGGCCGCAGACCTCCAAAACTTGGCATTTTTCAAAAGTGCGATAGAGCTATTAAACTATACATATTTGGAAAGTACGTTGTTTCAGCTTTTCATTGATGTATAGATCTTTCAAATGCGAGCAAAACTGTGGGTGTAGTGGCCATTGAAATCAAACAATTTTGTTTTTTGCTCATAAGTCCGTTAATATTGCCCGCAGACCCCTAAAAGTTGGCATTTTTCAAAAGTGCGATAGAGCTATTAAACTATACATATTTGGAAAGTACGTTGTTTCAGCTTTTAATTGATGTATAGATCTTTCAAATGAGAGCAAAACTGTGGCTGTGGTAGCCATTGGAAACAAACAATTTTGTTTTTTGCTCATAAGTCCGTTAATATTGGCCGCAGACCCCCAAAACTTGGCATTTTTCAAAAGTGCGATAGAGCTATTAAACTATACATATTTGGAAAGTACGTTGTTTCAGCTTTTCATTGATGTATAGATCTTTCAAATGCGAGCAAAACTGTGGGTGTAGTGGCCATTGAAATCAAACAATTTTGTTTTTTGCTCATAAGTCCGTTAATATTGCCCGCAGACCCCTAAAAGTTGGCATTTTTCAAAAGTGCGATAGAGCTATTAAACTATACATATTTGGAAAGTACGTTGTTTCAGCTTTTAATTGATGTATAGATCTTTCAAATGCGAGCAAAA